>CAUZXS010000705.1:45000-212500 GCA_963585895.1 Sepioteuthis lessoniana
AACAAGAATGGCTTTATATATATATATATATATATATATATATATATATATATATATATATATATATATATAATTCACACGCTCACATATATACATCTACTTATTATATTTGAGTAGGAGGTGTATACATAACACAGCTAGCCTTATGGCATTTGTATTATCACTTTACAATCACGTCGAACACGCGTAGATTAGTAGATAGATGTTGATTGGTTCTTTGATTTGTTCGTTTGTTGGTTCGTTGGTTTGATAACTCTTGTGTTAGTCTATTCTGAAGTTTAATTATTATGGTTTCCAATTAAACTCAATATAAAAACATTATCTTCCCGATCGTTTTAAACAGGTAAACTCTTCATACTAAGCTACAATATCCATGTTTTAAGAGCAGATATATTGATTTTTTCAAATTGTATTAACATTATCTGAAACTGATCGTTTACACCCCAAAGACCGGCCCATAACAGGTACCCCTTCGCCGGATAGAGTAGAGATTGGATTAATGACAAGAAAGTGGTGACTCCGCACTCCTCAGAGTGTAGCGTAATTGAACGCTTCATAAAAAATTGAAATTGAATAAATAAATAAATAAATAAATAAAGCAGAAGATCACCGAGTGGTCGAGTCGATGCGCTCGTGGTTGTTAGAAATGACACGAAAGAGCTCGGAGGTTCGAGGCTTTCTGCGCAGGTGTGGAGGCACCGGAAGTGGATATGTCTCCACCCGACAGGCGGAAGTGAGGGTAAGGTCCGTTTTTTGGAGGGAAAGAATTGAAGCGACCGGCGGAGAAGAAAGTCGGGCCTCAGTTTTATCCCAAGAGGGGTTGCGACCTTTTAATAGAAAATATCAACCACTCTCTCTTATCGGACAACTCACAGTAGCGAACCAGCTATAAACCCTAAAAGAAAATACTAAAGTGTCTGTGTTGTTTTTCTATATCAACCTTCGTATTCTCCGACAAATGCCTGAGTAATCACGTGCTTACCTGTATATGCTAGCTACCTATTCCAGTGCCTACCCTACGAGAACTCCAGAACCTATCTCTCTAAGAGATATACCCAGAATGCAATAGATAAATGTACATACATCTGTATAACTGTAATATATACATATATATATATGTGTGTGTGTGCGTGTGTGTGTATACACGTTTGCATGATTATATATATATATAATATATATATATAAACGTGAGTAAATTTTTTTACGCGTTCGTACTCAGACTGTGTATTTCGTACATCTGAATGAAAATCACGCATTTTCTCCCCCCCCTCTCTCTCTCTCGCACCGTCGCTCTCTTTTTCTCCCCCTCTTTTTCTCACTTACTTCCTCTCTCTCTCTCTCTCTCTCTCTCTCTCTACATCTCTCTCTAGTCGTGCTATTACGTTCACCTTCGTACAAATACCCCTCGGAAAGGTGTAAACCCCCTTATCCTCCCAGCTATGGATTAAATAGTACCACTACAGTTCTTCTAGAAGAATGGTTTTGGCACTAAATAAGCCCAGAAGGTTATATACCATTAAAAAACATCTCTCTCTCTCTCTCTCTCTCTCTCTCTCTCTCTCTCTCTCTCTCTCTCTCTCTTGCAAAACAATCTTAAAAGGGTTCTCTTTAACCAGGCCGTCTAAAAATCTCAATTTTCGAAGTGGGTGGGGCAATATTATCCCCAATCATCACCACTCCTATTTTTAATATTATGTTTTCCCAAACAGTTTCCCGCCTATTCAAAGCTGCACTCACTGACGTAAAACACAATTTCGCTTCCGTTCTTACAAAGAGATCGTGTCAATCACACTAGCGCGCACAGTTTGAGAATTTGGGCAGTTGAGAATTAGATTACAGAATGTGATATTTTTATAGGACGCATGATGAAAGGGAATGAGTCGATAGACTGAAAATGAGAGAGAGAGAGAGAGAGAGAGAGAGAGGGAGAGAAAGAGAGATAGAAAGTGTGAATAAAATGCGATAAATAGATATATATATAGGCGGAGATTGTGAAAGAGATAGAGAGATTAATTGATAATCAACAGACTGAGATAGATAGATAGATACATAGATACATAGATAGATAATGATCAGGTAGGGATATATATAAATATATATATATATGTATATATATATATATATATATGTGTGTGTGTGTGTGTGTGTGTGTGTGTGTGTGTGTGTGTGTGTGTGTGTGTTTGCGCGCATATATATATCAACACCTGTTTATCATTGATGTGTTTGTCTTTCAAACGCAGTCTGATCATAATCTATCTTAGCCGATATATATCTAACGAAATCTATACATTGTCTCTTTCTCTCTTTTTCTCTCTTTCTCTCTCCATACACACACACACACACACTTATATATATATATATATATATATATATATATATATTGTTGGTTGCATTTTACGGGATATTAACTATTTTAGGTTACTTAATGCGAAATGCCGTTCATACATATATACTAATTGTGTGTGATTTGTAAACGAATTGTATGTTGGTAAAATTTTTTACACGAGTAAGCGGGCCAGTGGTCTAATGAGTAGAATGTTCGCTAATGGTCCAGGAGAATGGGTTACAATCCAAGGTCCAGTCATACCAAAGACTGAAAAAAATGGTACTTGGTGCCGGCTTGCTTAACACTCAACATTATAAAGTAAGGATCAAGGGTAAAATGGAGCAATCCAAGGAAAGGAGTAGCGCCCTCCCCTACACCTCGGTTTTAGTAGGTATTGAAAACGGAGCCTTCGGGTTACCCTCGACTAAGTTTGCAACTTTACTTTACTTAAGTGCACATTTGTTTGCACACAGTTAAATGGTTTCAAGTTCTGCTGCTAACTCACCTCTGTAGTTCTAGTTGCACACAATTAAGTGGCTACAAGTATTGCAAAGGATTAACGAGTTTACATATATATATATATATATATATATATATATTGAAGAGTGTATACTTAGATAGCAAGTTTTGTTGAAGACGATGGAACACAGTTTATTATTTTTTATTTTATTCTTTCAAGACTCCTTCTTATTTTTGTAGTGTCGGGATCTAGATAAAAACAAACATAAATGAAATAGCATTTAACATTGACTCCAAAATATTAGATATTTTTAATAAATAAAAATCACTAACAAACTTTTTCAAACAAAAAGCTGAAAACGTTCCAACTGACAACTTCAAAAGAAAATGCTACAAATCATTAAAACAGTAAAAACACAACTATCAACTCAAAACTACACTACTCCTAATGACGACCAAAAGTATGGTCGAAAGCCCTTGGCCAGAAGATATGAGACAGTTCCTCTACGATCTAGATCCCAACACTAGAAAAATAACTAGGAGTCTTGAAAAAAATTAAAATTAAAATAATAAACAAAGTATTCCATCGTCTTTAACAAAACTTGCTTCAATATATATATATTGTAGCAGAAAGAATTTCAAATAATTATTTTGTGCAGGAATTGCTTTGGCCTTTGGAGTTCGAATTTATATATTTCGCCCAATGAGAATGACTGGTACCATTCTGCCCGGGTGACCTCCCCAAGGCAACATAAAAGGCCGCGCTAACAATTTCTCCACCTCTTCTCGCTTCCCCAATGGCCAGCAGCAGGACAAGCTAGCCAAAATGACAGAACCACATACTCATATCTTCGCCTCCTAGCAGTAGGACAAGCCAGCCAACATGACAGTGCACATTCTCTCTCTTCGCTTCCTGTCTTGCGAGTGGCAGGACAGACCAGGCAACATGATAGATCACTTTCTCTCTTTTCGCCTCCTAGCAGCAGGAAAGGCTACCCAACATGAGAGAGCACATTCACTCTTCTTCACTGACTCTTCTTCACTGACTCTCTCTCTCTCACACATATTTCGAGCAGTCCGCAAAGCACCATGAAGAGAGCATATCCAATTTATGGACCATTGGTGTCTGGGAAACCATTCTTTTATCATTCATCTTTCCTTCTAAACCAACGGCTCCTCGGAGAAACAAATTGTATATTTTCAACTTATGTTTCGACTTCAGCATTTTAATTTCTGTTCAGACGACAGCATCTCAACTCCTACTTGGACTCCAACATTTTAATTCCAGTACAAGGGTTCCTTTCATCTCAAGCTGTTAAATAAACTTCAAAATTGAAAACTATCAGTATCTTCAACTCATTTGTTCTTTCTTTTACTATAACAAGAGGCAACAGATTTCTACACCCTCAACTGCTATTTTGCATGAATGGAAATATTATCTGCCCTCATGTTTTATATATATATATATATATATATATACTTTCATAGATACATGCAGACAGACAGACAGTGACAGATAGCGAGTGAGTTATTATGAATTCATACACCACGGGTGGAACTCAAACTCAGCTAGCTGACATCGTTTTCCTTGCAAATAACAGTTGCACTACATCGTTCATACTGTTGATCTGATCATGATCATCATATCGCATATCCCTATCGTCCCTTGCCCATCTCATACAGCGAAACTTTCTTGGTATTCATCATCATCATCATATCGTGCTGGCAGCACGGATATCCCTGACCCTCTCTCGCCACTCCTCCCTATCGTTCATCGCCCTAGGTAGGTCTTCAGGACAACAACCTGTATCCTCACATAGCTGCTGAATGTACGTTCGTGCTGGTCGTCCTGCTTTTGCGCGGCCGTGTGTGGGGATCCATAAGAGTACATCTCTTATGAGTTCATCTCTGCTTCTCCAGCAATGTCCTGCATGTCTGGTTCGCCTAACTTGAATAGATTTCGTGATAGGGGGCAGGTGGCCGTACAGTTGGTGTCTTGTGGGGTGTTGCTGCCAGGACTTGTTGAGGATTGCACGCAGCATTCTTGTGTAATTGCCATCTAGTTTCTTCTCCAGCCGTTTTGTTAGCGTCCATGTAGTGCATCCATATAGCAGTATCGATGTGACCGCTGCCTGGAAGAAACTGCGTTTCATTTTATCGGTTAGGTCTGATTTCCATATAGTCGATAGCCTATTGATAGCTGTCCATGCTTTCGTTAACCTCGTTTCGATGTCCTTTTCGGTTGATTCAACGCTGCTTCCTAGGTACGTGAATTTGTCTACTAGTTTAAGAGGGGTTCCTTCTAGAGTGGAGATGTCCCCTGTTTGGTTATAGCACATATATTCCGTTTTGTGTGCATTAACATGGAGGCCTATGCTTGCTGCTGCTCGTTCCAGGCTATGCAGAAGTGTTTCGGCTTGGTCAGGTGTATTTGCCAGTATCGCTATGTCATCGGCGTAGTCGGCGTCGGTAATTGTTGTTGCGGGATATCTTCTGCTTCTTTTCTTAGTCAGTTCGAAGCCATTCTCTTTGATTTTGTCAATCGATGTTCTAAGTACGTAGTCTAGACAAATGATAAAGAGATACGGAGCCAGCGTGTCCCCTTGTAGTACTCCTGCTACAATGTCGAAGTATTCTGTGTCTCCATCTGGTGATCGTACTTTTACTTTAGTGTTTCTATAGAGAATCGTTATTGCCGCTACGGTTTCTTTAGGTATGCCGTACGCTAGTAGGATTTGTTCCATCTTTCCTCTGTGAATGGAGTCGAAAGCCTTGGTAAAGTCGACAAATATTAATGTCGCTTGTAGGTTCTTTGCCCGTACACCCTCAAGGATTCTGCGGATGGTTAGTATTTGTGAGGTCGTAGATCTATTTCTTCGGAAGCCATTTTGGTTTTTTCTAAGTATGTTGTCGATTTTGGGTTCTATGCGGTTTCGTAGTAGGGCATTGTAGATTTTGGCAGCTATGGATGTAAGTGTTATGCCTCGGTAGTTTTTGGCTAATCCGAGGTCTCCCTTTTTAGGGAAGGGGAGTATGCATCCCTTCGTCCATCTATCTATCGGATTTTGATTGTATACTGCGTTGCAGTGTCGGAGCAGTATGTCGTCGAATTGTCTGGTCTTCCATACTTCCGGGGGAATTTCGTCCAGTCCTGCAGCTTTCCTATTTTTAATTTTTCTGAGAACCGAGTCGAGTTCTCCTTGTGTGAACGGTCCAAGTTTAATGTCTAATTGTTTGCTAATTATTCTGGTGATTGGTTCATGCGTTATTTTTGGTGGGTTTCCAAGTAAGTTTTCGAAGTGCTGTTTCCACAGTTTTATTCTTTCTTGTTGGTTTGCTGCTTTAAGTTTTGCTTTGGTTGTGTTCTTTCTTCTGCTCACTTCGTTTATTGTTTGCCAGGCAATTCTAGATTGTCTATCTTCTACCGATTCTCTGATCTTATCTATCTGATTTTGAATGTATTCTGTCTGTTCCTTTATATATATGCCTGCTAATTGATATTGTGCCGTTTTTAGTTTTAAGGCATTTGTGTTTGTTGGGTTTTTTCGATAGTTTTTGGAGGCTGTTTTCACTAGTGCACGTTTTTCTCTCACCGCTAAGGTTTCCCATGGGACTCTATATTTAGTTTTAATTTTTGTTGGAATGTATTTTGCTGCTGCCTCAAGGTGTGCATTGACAAAATTTTCGTATTCGTCGTTTGGTGTACTTTTTTCCGTCTTTTCTTGTAGTGTTTCGAATCTGTTTCTCAATTCTAATACGTATTTATCTCTGACATCTTTGTTGTTTAATAGGGCCCAGTCATAGTGTTTGGTGGTCGCTGTTCGTTTGTCGTTTTTTCGTAGGCTTAACCGTATTTTCGCCGTGACTATTCGGTGATCGGTGGACACACCCTCAAAAGAGGAGTATGCCTCGCAATTCAATGCACTATTCTTCCATTTCTTGTTTATAAGGACGTAGTCTATCTGAGCTTTAGTATTGTTTGCGTACGTGTATGTCCATAGTTTGCCCTCTCTTTTTTGGTAGTTTGTATTGAGGCATGCTAATCTATTTTCTATCATGAAATCTGTTAGATGTTGTCCATTTCTATTTGACGTGTTGTGGAGGCTGTATTTGTTGTTTCCGTTTTTCCCGATTTGTGCATTCATGTCTCCGCCAATGACTAACATGTTGTGTTTCGGGATGCTACGCACTAATGAGGATAACTCATCGTAGAAGGTGACTATTTCATTTTCTTCACTAACATTGGTGGGGCTGTAGCATGAGATGATTGTTGCTCTGGGGTTTCCGTTAAATGTAGCTACCATCATTCTAGGTTGTATTTTCTCTATGCTATTAAGCGTTTTTAGTGCTCTAGGTCCTATAAGCAATCCTACCCCTCCCACTGCGGCGTTGACAGAGTTTTTCCATGCGGATACAGTGGCGAGCGACCATCCATTGCTAGTTTCGTGATATTTGATATCTTCTGTGTGTGTGTATCTGTGTTCTTGTATGCATATTATGTCTATTTTATGTTCTTCGGCCGATGCGATTAGCTCTGGGAGTTGTCCTATTCTATTTAAGGTTCTTACGTTAAATGTGGCTATTTGTAGTGTTTGCTTGCATTTTAGTAGTTTTGATTGTTTGAGCTCTGTAGCTGATTTTTCGAACACCGAGGCCAGGGCTCCAACCTCAGCAGGACGCGCCCCTTTTTTACCCGCGCGAAGAGCGATGCGGTTTGTGTAAGTGGTTTGAGTGTGGGTCATGGTTATCTTTCGATGGCTGTTTTGTTCTCTTCTATAGAAGCCACTCTTATAGAGGAGCAGCAGTAGTTCCCCGATCGAACTGTCGATCCTGAGCGAAAAGTCGTCAAACTCACGTCCAGGACCCATTTGGGTATTGACTTTGGTCGTCCATTGGTTTATTCAAATACCTTAACGTACATCATGCTGCTTCCCATGTGTACATAAAATAAATAAAAATTTAAAAAAAAAAAAAAAAAAAAAAAAAAAAAAAAAAAAATTAAAAAAAAAAATTAAAAAATATAAAATTAAAAAAAAAAAAAAATTAAAAAAAAAAATATATAAAAAATAAAAAAGGGGGGGGGGGAATTTGTTTTAAGTTTTAACTTAGTTAAAGTCCAACATTAAGGTACTTTCTTATGACTTTCACTAATACTGACTTATACTTTTTTGCTGTATTGGGACTTTTCCAAGGGCTTTTCATTTTTTTTTCTTTTTTTTTTTTTTTTCTCCATCCTACAGTTGGGGACCTAGCAGGCTTCAGGAATTAGAGCTCTGTGGTAGAATTTGGCGTTCTAGGCTTTTTCTTCTAAACTACTGTTAGGGCTTTCTTTACGAATTTTTAAATTATTCGATAGAAGATATTTAAAAACATTCTGCCTTGTTCGCTGACATGTGGATAGGCTTAATATCAAATTGGCTTTACAGTAGAGTAAGCGTGCCTTTACATTTAAAACGCATAGTTTAAGCATTATTTTACAAACAAAATACAGCATAACATTTTGTAAAATTCAGCATTTTAAATTGGAATTAAAGACATACTGACCAATATTGACATATTTCTTCCACTTGGCTCCTGAGTTCAAATGCTCTTCTTCGTCTGGACTTTTATTTACTACTGATATTTTAGGTAGCTTTGGGGGCGGTCTAGTGGGGTGAAGGGGACAATTCGTTTTTGTTGGTTTTTTTTTTTTTTTTTTTTCTTTTCTTTTTCCCTTTCTGAGGGGGGGGCTGTAGTAGCATTCTAGGCTTTTTCTTCTAAACTATTGTTAGGGCTTTCTTTACGAATCTTTAAATTATTCGATAGAAGATATTTAAAAACATTCTGCCTTGTTCGCTGACATGTGGATAGGCTTAATATCAAATTGGCTTTACAGTAGAGTAAGCGTGTCTTTACATTTAAAACGCATAGTTTAAGCATTATTTTACAAACAAAATACAGCATAACATTTTGTAAAATTCAGCATTTTAAATTGGAATTAAAGACATACTGACCAATATTGACATATTTCTTCCACTTGGCTCCTGAGTTCAAATGCTCTTCTTCGTCTGGACTTTTATTTACTACTGATATTTTAGGTAGCTTTGGGGGCGGTCTAGTGGGGTGAAGGGGACAATTCGTTTTTGTTGGTTTTTTTTTTTTTCTTTTCTTTATTAGCAAATTTAAAATAAGTAATTCTATCAAATCTTGGCACTTGTATACATGAAAATCGTTAAACAGCCGTTCTTACTGCGTTTGTGGTCTGATCTGGCGTGTAAGGTTTTGTTTGTTTATTTGGGTTTTACTGTATATCAACCTTTCTATATTAATATAGATGGTTTTATAAACTGTTCTAAATTTCTTTAATCGTAAAGGTTTATTTCTTGAAGTTAGAAGTTTTGGTTTGCTTTAGTTTTATGGCATGTCAACCATTGTTGGTTATTTTTACAAATATATTAAAAATACAATTTGTAAACATATTTTATAGATACACGCTGTTAAACAATCGAATAATTCTATTTCTTACAATACAATTTAGCATGAACCAACATAGTTAAATAGTTCCAATTCTTGCTATGCATCACTAACAATTCAATTAAACATCCGTCATTTGTTGGCATACAGTAAATGCTTCCAAGTATTGCTATGTATCACTAACAGTTCAATTAAATATCCGTCATTTGTTGCTATACAGTTAAATGCTTCCAGGTATTGCTATGTATCACTAACAATTCAATTAAACATCAGTCATTTGTTGCTATACAGTTAAATGCTTCCAAGTATTGCTATGTATCACTAACAATTCAATTAAACATCAGTCATTTGTTGCTATACAGTTAAATGCTTTCAAGTATTGCTATGTATCACTAACAATTCAATTAAACATCCGTCATTTGTTGGGTACAGTTAAATGCTTCCAAGTATTGTTATGTATCACTAACAATTCAATTAAACATCAGTCGTTTGTTGCTATACAGTTAAATGCTTCCAAGTATTGCTATGTATCACTAACAATTCAATTAAACATCAGTCATTTGTTTACACACAGTTAAATGATCAAACAGTTCTATTTCAAACAATTCAATTTTTTAAGTATTTTTTTTATTGCACTCAGTTTAATTTGACCCATTGATAGGAACCTGTCAGGTGCTACCACTCCGAGCCAGAGTAGCACTGGGAGCGATGGCAAGGAAGTGGTAATCCGCATTCTCCAAACCCCAGCGTTAATGAAGCCTTAGCATCAGGTTGTTAAATGTCATATCCAGAATATGAGCGGGGTCTTATCTCTCAGAAGACATGCAATACAGCCCCAACCGACTGGGCTTTAGTAGCTAGGGGGATTTGATATTCTATATCACTTTGATTTTTATGGCATAATATTTATTGTTTATTAATTTTTTTTAAATGCTTAGCGGTAAGGAAGATATGTTATACATTCCCCACTCTCCATGATATACTATTACTGAATAAAATGGAGTGTAAAATAAAATAAGATTAATTACATATTGAAGGACACTTAATATTTTATATGCACAACGTTTATGCGGATGGGACTACTCGGAAAGGATATATAAACGTATCGCATGAAAGAATTATACATATAGTATTTTATGAAGAAACAAGGCTTACTTGACAACTGTTGGAAATATTGCCAAGTAGCTTTACCATTACCTGACAGGATCAGAGACAATGTCTTTACCGTTCAAAGAACAGAGGCAAAAGAAATCGAGAAGGAAATAATTATCTACTGTATCCCTACAATTTTATTTTCATGTATTATTAGTTTGTTTTTTTTTTATATAATTTTAGAAATTATAAATTATATTTAATTATTATTGTTTACGATGTTTAGTGTCTAACTCGTGGCCTAAATATAGTGACAAAAGTGGACGTGCGACATTTTTTTTCTAAAAAGTACGCAAACGCGATGGATTTAGAACAGAACTAGAAATACCAGATGAACTGTTAAAAGGTGATTCAAATCTCTTCAAAAAGAAGCTATCTACAATGCTAAACGTCATTTTAATATATATACAGTCCGGTAAGGACACATGGAGCAGTAGATAAGGTGTTTGGACGGAAAGTGCTTCTGAGTGAAATCATCAGGAGATTGCAGGTTCAAACCCAACTACAAGTAATAATAACAAAGAATACTTACCATAACTTAAGACTTGAACCCAGTCGTGGTTGACAGAATTGGAACCGTCTATTCCTGTGGATTAAATAAAGTTCGAGATTCAGTGTGGGCTCTCGAGTCCGACATGAAACACCTGAAGAAGGCCGAACAACATATCGGCCGAAACGTTCTGGGTATAACAATAAAGATGAGATCAATGGTCCGAATATTCTAAGTGATAACAGTTATCAATCTTCATCTCAGAAATATAGACAAATAAAATACCCAATATTCAGACCGGCCCATTAGCTTAATGGTTAGAGTGTTTGCCAATAGCCCGGGAGACTGGGGTCCAATCCCAGGACGAGTCATACCAAAGATTTTAAAAAATGGTACTTGATATTTCCTTGCTTAACACTCAGCACTATAAGGTACATATCAAGGGTAAAGCGGAACAATTCAAGGACTAAAGGAGTGGCGCCCTCCTCCACACCTAGGTGTAGTAGCTATTGAAAAGGGAGCCGTCCTCGACTACAGTTGCCAGCTTTACTTTTTTATATTCAACTGTAACCGGCTAATTGGTCTAGTGGGTAGAGTGTTCACTAATGGTCTGGGAGACCTATGTTCAATCCCAGGTCGTGTCATACCAAACACTTTAAAAGTGGTACTTGATACCTCCTTGCTTAACATTCAGCAATATAAGGTACGTATCGATGGTAAAGTGGAACAATCCAGGGAAAGGAGTAGTGCCCTCCCTAACACCTCGGTGTAGTAGCTATTGAAAAAGGAGCCTTCTGGTCGCCCTTGACTACGGTCGGTATAAAAATGCAACAAAATCACTATGCAATTTATATATACCAGCAGCACTGAACCTTATATAAACTTTTTCGAAGTTACTATAACTTATTACATGTCAATTGGGCTAAGAATATGCTATCTGTATCCTCAGCTAAGTGATAAGACCCCCCCAGCCCCCAAGGGGTGTCTTGGATATAACACTAAACTGCATCTGGTGGCGAGGCCCTTGTCTTAGAGATCTGAGAAGTATGATGTACCCCTTCGTTCCTATTACTCCCAGGGTTGACCCATAGTAGTAGTACCTGTTAGGGTCCCCTCTTAAGGTTAACATCACCAACTATGACTGACAACTGAAAATAAATTACACGATTAATTATGCGGTTTATCCATATTTACCAACCCCTCCGCTCGGGCAGGATATGACACAAGGTCAATTTTTAAATGGGGTTTCACAAGTTTAAATTCAGAGGTTTCCTTCTAAACTAGTCGCCTCACCAAAGCTGAAGAACGTAGTCTGCCCTACTATTTACCCATAGCTGGAGGGAGAATAATTGGATTTATACTTTCATAAGGGTATGAGTGCTATGTGTGTGAAATGCAATCAATCTCGTCCAGGATTTGAACTCGTGTCATCGTGTCCCTTTCCTACGACGATAACCTTTACACCACGAGCACCTCCATTAATTATACGGTTTATGACTATCAAAACAATCAAGATAGGAACACTTATCCGAGTTTATCCGTGTCTAATCACGAGAATTCCTCATCCCAGAAATTCAAACAGAAATTTGAAACCCCACCGGCTAAAGCTTGAGTTTTATTTGGGGGGGGTCAATCACACAAGTCAACAATAAATGAATTTTTAGGAATGTTTTTAACAAATTTCCTGGCGCTGATTTCAAAATTGTTTATTATTCATCTCGTATAATTTTTGTGTGACTGAAATCCTGTATATCTGGTCAAATCAGAGCTTAATGAAATTATATTCTGAAGATGCCCATGGCATTTTCCCCTTGGAATTATGTACTGAAATCAAATAGAATGTTATTGTCCGAATTTCAAAGAAAAAAAGAGAAATCTTTTTTTGGTATGCAAAATTTCCTTTTTCAGTTTTGATTTAATCATCGTTTTTGTACAGAATTAAATATTATGTTTAGTTTAATGATTTTCAAGATGTGGCAATAAATTTGAGTAAATGCTGTCCATTCTTTCGGAATATGACAATGTTATACACTTTATTTCAAGCTATCGACGAGAAAATTACTTTTAAAATACAGAATGAAATCTATTAGAATTTTAAATCTTTAAGAATTTTCTGAGATGTCTTGTTAGATTTTAGCATTTTCTCTTATTTTAATGTTGCTGCCTATGATATTTCAGCGATATAAATATTTATTTGAATTGTTTGAGAAAATTTCAAAGACTATTGAAATTTTCAAAGGTTATTGAATTGATTTTATTGAATGGATCGTGTATGGGGATGATTAGATAAGTTTCTTTTCCCCACGTATGCTTTTTAGGGGGTAAGAAAAGCCTTTATCTAATCAACAAGATTCATAGAAAACTCTTAGTTTGCATCTATAAATTTATTTTTTTCATTTTTATTTTCGAAACAACGAAGAAACATCACTGATTCGGAGAAAAAGTTATATTTTCTGCGACATAGATAGCATTTTTTCTTCAATATACTGTGACTTTCTGAAACAAAACATCCAGACGTTATCATCATTATCATTTTCTTTGGCATAATAATATACTAGAAGTATTTACTCTATCTTTTCTCTGTGTATGGAATCAACTGTTTTGGAGAAATCTGTTACGGAACCGATAAGCATGTCGACCCCGCAAATGATTTAAGTATAATGCGTACGAGTAATGAACAAAGGCGAGGTAACAGATACAACAAAAGTGACGACTTATTGTTGGAATTACAAACATGTGTGTACAGTCCGTGGCGGTTGTATTTGGTCTTCAGCTAGATGGGTGATGTCGATAGCTGGTATGGTCGAGTCGTAGATGTGCACAGCTGGATGTTTGATGAGGGTAGCTGGCGTAGGTCGAGTCGTGGAAATACAGCTAGATATTTGATGCAGATAAGCTGAGGTCGGTCGAGTCGTTGAATGCAGCTTGACGATCGTTGCGAGAAGCTGAGGTCGGTCGAGTCGTTGAATGCAGCTGGACGATCGTTGCGAGAAGCTGAGGTCGGTCGAGTCGTTGAATGCAGCTGGACGATCGTTGCGGGAAGCTGAAGTCGGTCGTGTTTGGTAAATCGATGTCCCGGTTTCGATAGTACGTTGGGTTAACCGGGGGGGGGTCGATCTGTTTGCTAGCCCATACAGCGAGTCGTACATAGGCTAACTGTTGCAATGCTAGGGCAGTCCGTAACAGCGAGTCGTACGTGGACTGGATACTGCATTGCTGGTTGATAGATCGATATCCCGGTTTTGACAGTACGTTGGGTTAACCGGGGGGTCGATCTGATTGCTAGCGAGTCGTACGTGGGCCAGGTGTTGTAATGCTTGGGCAGTCCGTAACAGCGATTCATTACGTGAACTGCATGCTACATTGCGGGAGCGTCGAGGTCGAAATCGGTGTTGGCAACTTGGTCGTGTAGAGTCAAGCGAGTTGGTGACTAAGACTGAGCCGTGTCTTAGTACTACGGACCAAGTGAACGGACGGGGAAACCGTGGCTAAGGTTTGCCGGGCCTTAACACATACGAGGTCGAGCGAGCGGATCGATGGAGCAAAGGCTTTGTCGTGCCCCTAGCTGTGCGGGCGTATCGTTTACGGGAGCTATGGCTTTGCCGTGCCAAAAGTGTGCGAACGCATCGGACGGTAGCTAAGGCTTTGCCGTGTCAAAGCCGTGCGGGCATGTCAGACGATAGCTATGGCTGTGTTGCGCCAAAGCTGTGTGGACGTATCGGACGGTAGCTAAGGCTTTGCGGTGCCAAAGCTCTGCACTGTCGAGTGAACAGGCCAGGAGGCCACGGCTAAGATTGGCGTTATCTTAGCGATGCGCAGATAGCAAAGCGGTTACTAAAGGCTAACCCGTGACTTTAGCGCTACGCAGCCAAACGGACGAGCGGAACAGACGGAATGGTTAAGACCGGCTGGTCTTAAAAGTCCTCTTCGTGTTTGCCTCCGGGCCGTCTACTTCGACTGGTCGTTAAGGACCATCAGAGATACTCCAACCCACAGAAGGAAGCCTCTTATGGTCCTTAAAAGGACCTTTAGCGCATATCGATGTGAAAAAAAAAAGGGTGAATCTTCCACTAGAAGTTGCGGTGAGGTGAATGCAACCACGATACGTAGGATTCGACCACGTGGAGCCGAGTGGCCCCTGAGAGCGTCCGCGGGACCTCTGTATTTATCGTTGCGTCCCACCAACGCACGAATATGGCACAAGGCCGTTTTTAAGGTGGGCCCGGTCGCAGGGCCGAAACCCACACGTTTCCAGCAAGGCCAAAAATACCTTCGGCCCCGTCGGCATTCCCCTTTTTGGGGCGCCTCAGGCGCCAGGCAATAAACCCAACCCCCCCGAAGGGGTATAAGCCTGGGGGGATGGCCCCCTGAGGCCGGAGGAACTCTCCAGTGCCGAGGCACATCCGGCAGAACCGTCCAGAGATAAAACGGCCTACCGAATGCAACCCAACAACTGGAGAGGAAAAAAGGTCCGCGGGGACCTCTGAATTTCTCGCCGCTAAAGCCTTGTTCATATGAAGGAGAGGCAACACCACTTCTGCCGCGCCACGTAAATAGAAAGTTCTTCTATAAAAAATGGACGTAGAAAATAAGTCCTTCTTTATCCTGGTATAGGCTAGCGAAGATAATTAATTCCATTTTTATAGAATTATTTCTGGCAGAAGTGTTTTGTAAATGTTGATAAATGTTAATTTATCCCTTTTTTTTTTTTTTTTTTTTAGCTGTAACAGCAGATTAGGGTTGAAAAGGGCTTCGTCATTTCCGGCCGTACCCGGATGTAATTTTTCTAGGGCGAACGAGTAATCCGACCTGTTCATGTTTGTAAGCAGGTCACGGCAAATCTACAAACAAGAGTGCCACCTCGAGAGTTTTTGCTCGTACTCCTTCGATGATTCAACGAATAATCAAAATCTGAGAAGGTATGGTTCAATTTCTGCGAAAACCGTTCTAATTTTTCAAGAGAACTTTTTCAACTTCATGTCAGATATGACTGGAAAGCGAAGGCATTGTAAATCTTAACAGCTTTGGAGGGAAGAATTATACCTCAATAACTTTTGATAATTTTGAAGTCGTCTTTTTTCAGGAAGAGGAGCATACGGTCTTTTGTCCTTTCGTCTATTGTGTTTTGATTATATACAACGTTGCATAATCGGAGAAGTATGTCATCAAATTTTCTTGTCTTCCATAATCCAGGAGGCATTTCGTCGAAGCCTGCACCTTTCCTGCAATGAAGTTTTTTTCAAATCTTCACCAAATCCATTCTTCGTGAAGTGTCTAAGTTTGATGTTTATTTGTTCATGAATAATTTCTCCAAATGGTTTGACTGTGATTTCTGGAGGCTTTCAAGTAGATTCTTGCAATGTTCTTTCCACTTTAAAAGTCTTTCTTCTTGATTGACGGCGGTTAGTTATTATCTCCAGGTGCTTTTTCTTCCTCTAACTGCGTTTGCTGTCGGCCATGCTTATTAAAATAATTTTTCCTCAATGGAATTTCTGATTTTTTTCGTTAATGCATTCTAGTTGTTCTTTTTGGTATGTTTTTGTAAGTTATTTCCAAGCTTTCTTGTATTTCTAAACATTGGTGTTTGTTTGATTTCTTCTTTTAAATAAGGATGCTTCTTTTAAGTTATCCTATTTTTCCTAAACTGTTTTGACTTCAAGGGAGCTCTATGTTTGGCTTTTGGTTTGGTTGGTATGTATTCATCTGTTGCTTATAAGTGGGTGTTAACGTTTTCATTTGTTATTTGGAGTATGTCTTTTGGATGTTTATTTAAAAGTATCAAACTTGTTTCTTACAGTTACCGAATAATGATAGCATGTATCTCTATTCTTTAGGGAACATAAGTTATATCATAAAAATTTACGTGTTTGCTTTTTATTCCTGCCAAGACTCAAGCGATTCTATGATCAAAAGATCCTCCTTCAAAAAAAGTGATATTTTCATAGCGCTGTTTATCCACTTCTTGTTTATAAATAGATAATCAAGCTGTACTTTACATTATAGGTAAAGTAAGTTGCCAACCATAGTCGAGGGCGACCAGAAGACTCCTTTTTCAATAGCTACTACACCGAGGTGTAGAGGAGAGCGCTCCTCCTTTCCCTGGATTGCTTCACTTTACCCTTGATACGTACCTTGTATTGCTGAGAGTTAAGCAAGGAAGTATCAAGTACCATTTTTAAAGTCTTTGGTATGACGCAACCTAGGATTTAACCCAGGTCTTCCGCACCATTGGCGAACACTCTACCCACTAGGCCAAAAAGCCGATGTTTTTCGGGGTTACTTTCATTTCTTGCTCTCATGAATGAAATTTTGAAGAATACTGCTAGTTGCTATCCAAATGGAAAGAACGAGTAAGTAGAGATGACGGATAATGTTTCAGTGGCTTATATTACAGACGTGTATAGAAGATAAAACGATTGTTAATAGAAATTCATAAAAAAAGAAAAAAAAATAGGACCCTTTAAGCTGGAGTAAGGAGGAAATATTTTAAGTAGAAGACCAGATCCATCATTAACACTGAAACGTGGGGTCGCAATGGCAATGTATGCGAGAAGAGCCAGCTGAAGGCACTTTTAGGACGGCTGCCAGATATAGAAAGATATATAATAAATCGAGCTGTGATACCCAACTACAGCTACTGACAAGAGTGGTGGTGGGAGAGGCAAAGGGAAAGGGGTAATCACTTTAAAAAATAACGGATGTATATTTTAAGGAAGTTTTTTGTTTGTTTTTGGCTTAGACAACAGAAGTTAATAATGAGCCTAACAAAATAAATAGACAGTCAAACATAGATATGAATAAACTGAGAGACTTAAAGACATGAAAAAGCTTATATATATATATATATATATGTATATAAGTGTGTGTGTGTGTGTATGCGTGTGTTTGTTTGTTTGTGTGCACACACGCACGAGCGTGGGTGTTAGTGTATTCAAATGGATTCAGTAACCGAAACATCAATCGAAGAAGAGTGTAGATCAGAAGAGGAACTATGTGGAAAAATTAAGCTCATTTGGTCACATTCAATGGAAGTATCTTGGTCTGCCTGTCAACTTTTCAGCCAATCTTCGCTTATATATATATATATATATATATAAACAGGCTGATAGATAGATATTGAGATAGATATTGAGAAAGGTGAAGACTGTATGAAACATGTCTCCAGCCATAGCATCACAAGGGTGTTGAATTTGGTTCTAATCACGCTATTCTTATGTTAGATTTCCTTATAGTCAACCTTTCACTCTAATCCTTATATATATATATATATATATATATATATATATATATATATATATATATTTGTGTATATTTTTTCGCCTGTGAGTGTCGTGTGTACATACATTAGAACAACTTTTCTCACTTTCCATCTGATGAATGCATATACTTCATAAAACATTAACTAACGGACTGTTAGTGTTCATATTTCTATATTTACTCGGTCATATATATATATATATATATATATGTGTGTGTGTGTGTGTGTGAATTTTCGAAGTGACCTCAAATCAATCAATATGTTATAGCTAAAATGTTTTAACACTACAAATCCCTGCTGCTCCATTAATATAGTCTACTAGATATGTCTATACCAGTACTCCTTTCAAATAACCTAAAACAGATGATTATTAGTAAATAGAATTATTCGTGTTTGAGTGGAATACTTGGAACCATTTAACTGTGTGTAGACAAATGAAATGGCTATTTTAAAATGTTACCTTTGAACTATTCGTCAACAAATCATATATTCAATATTTACTTTTAAAAACAGGATTTGGCATTAAATAACCTAAGAGGGTTGATATGCCATAAGACCCAGCAAACCAAACTAACAGGATTCTGTTTGGTGGTGGAGGAGGATTCTGATTGGTGGTGGAGGAGGATTCTGATTGGTGATAGATGTA
The DNA here is from genome assembly GCA_963585895.1 of Sepioteuthis lessoniana. Classification (NCBI taxonomy): domain Eukaryota; kingdom Metazoa; phylum Mollusca; class Cephalopoda; order Myopsida; family Loliginidae; genus Sepioteuthis; species Sepioteuthis lessoniana. The sequence continues at coordinate 63,785 of CAUZXS010000705.1, forward strand.
AATGACAGGTTGTTGTTGAAATTTTACAGCCTCCTTTTGCGGCGCGAGAGAAGAAAAGCGAACACGCTACTCGTGTATCCCGTTTCATTGGTTGTTTATGCAAATTTATAGGTTCAAAACTAATTTCGTCTCAACTCAACGTACGTTTCTCTCGAATGAAAAAAAAAAAAGAAAAAAGAAGAAAAAAAAAAAACGTCTCGCTGGCCGTACGACTGATCGGTCTGTCTTCACTTTGGTTGCGGTCGGGGAAAAGAGAAAGATGAAAACCGGAAAGAAGCAGCAGCAGTTTCGAACCGGAAGAAGAGAAAGATGTTTAGAATTCAAACTGATGAAAGACGAGCTGACGTTGAAGACGGGGTTAGTGGGTTGTGGGGTCTGGAATCACCCGACAAAAGACACTGCGCAGGAGGGGAAGGTTTGAAATGGAGAAAAAGACGAAACGAAGAAAGCAATGTATATACGATTAAGTGATAGATAAGTAGAGAGAGTGAAAGACAAGGAAAGTTTTCAGATTTTACAAGTACCCAAAAGTGCCGTATGTTGTTGGATGATTATTTATTAAGCTTAGGGTAGCTGTAGCACAAAGAGCGTCGAAATTACTCGTAACGGTCCAACTCGTTTACCAGTACACTACGCGAGGGGCCTTCTTAATTACTAAGCTTAGCTTAGTTGTGGTCCAAGGCCAGTTGTATAGAGCATGCAATGAGTGTGTATTTACCCATCCCCTTCACCATGGGCTATACGTGACGCAAGGTAAATTCTTAAGCTGATTACAGCTGGTTTGAATTCAAAGTTTTATTTCTCCTAGACCGGATGAATAATTGTTTCTCCTTGACCGGCTAAAGAACCCTGTCTGTCTTAATATTTACCGATAGAAGAGAAACGATGGATTTATTCCTTTCCCAAGGGTATTAGTCTGATATTGAACGCAATTGTAAGACAGGAGTTCGAACCTGCTTCCCCGCTCTCTGTACAGATTCATAACTATAGAAATTTATAGTGCAATTCCAAGTTATTCACTTTAAAACGCGCCCTGCCAACGGGGTTTAGAAAATGCTGACTGTATCTTCTGTTGAAGGGTAAGGACCCCCACCACACACACAAAAAGTGGTTAACTTGGGATTGACACAAAACGGAATCGGCTGTTGAGGCTACAGTTCTTAAGATCTAGAAGTATACTGTCATTGCCATTATTTCCCGGGTCTAATTTGACCTGTAGTGGTTATAGCTGTTAGGGTTTCATCTATGTATCAAATAAATCTGTTTAAAAATGATTTGTTTTGAATAGTTGGTTTGGTTTCTTTGTTTTATGGCATATCAACCTTTGTAAGGTTATTTAATGCCAAAGCCATTTTCCTAGAATAACAGTAGTCGTACTATTTAATCCATAGTTGGGAGGCTAAGGATGTTCATACCTTTCCTAGGGGTATTTGCCCGAAAGTGAACGTAATAGCGCGACTGGAGTACGAACTCACTTACAACGATTCCGCAGTCCATCGCTTTAACCATTACAAAATGAGGACACACCATTGTATTAGATAGGAATTCTTTATATAATATGATCGCGTATCAATAAATAAATAAAGAAGAAATCAAAAGAAACTATTCAAAAAGTGTAAATATAAACGTACGATGTACGTAATTCCTTAAATTCTAAGCATGAAATAACCGCCAATGGGTTGATGGGCCGTTACAATCAATCAATCGGTTATTTTAAACCCTTTTATTTTTATGAGTCCCCGTGGCGTATTTGCGACCTTGATATAAGTGAGACCGAACTCCAGTCACATTATTACCTTTTCGGACTAATGCCCTTGGGGAAACTTTGAACTCTTTTATTTCTGCAGTCATAGTTTAAATTAAACCAGTACTGTCCTTTTAAAAAGATGCCTTTGATATTAAATAACCCGCCAGGGTTGATATGCCTATTAAACAAAGAAACCAACCAAATCAAACGTCACAACTCCTGGTTATATATCAAAGAAAAAAATTGAATGTTACAAGGTGTAGAAGCAAAATATAGAATAATTTTAAAACGATTTTTTTAGTCTGATCAGTCCAATTTTTGAAAAAAAAAATCGCGATAAATCTAAATTTTCATGATTTGCTCTATTATTCAAGCACTTTTATAATTAAAATTCAGCCCAATATGAGTGAGCAAGAAAAGAAACAACAAAAAATCTATGATTTGCTTAACGCCGAGATTAAGCCAACGTTTCTTTTTTTACTGTAGTCAAAGCAAAAAAAAATCTTTACGGAAAAAGATCTTTTTACGTTAAAGTAGGTGTGGAGGATTAAACAAAAACGAAAAGGTGGCTTTTTAACTACTCTCGCAACGTCGATTAAGAAGATCCCACTGCGTCAATAAGAAAGCACGCTAATAAATTGTAAGTCCACGAGAAAACTGTGAAGACAGCACTCACACAAGATTCTAGCCCAGACCATAAACCCCTTGATTACGCTATATGGAGTGTTTTAGAAAACAAAACAAATGCAACTTCCCCCATCCAAATATTGGTTTGCTTAAGACCGCTATTGAGACGTAATAGAATAAAACGCCTGAAGAATTTATTTTGAAGGCATGCAAATCATTTCTCCGGCATGTTGATACAATAATTGAAAAAAAAAATGGTGCCCACATTGAGTAAATTTATTGTTTTGTGTCTATCTTCTTATTTTGTTGTTTATTTCTTATAATTAAGATTAGTCTTGTTTTATAATAGAGTCGTTTATTATTATACTAGAATATTGCTAATTTAGCTTTGGTCCAGGAGATCCGGGTTCAATCCCAGGTCGTGTCATACCAAAGACTTTAAAAATGGTACTTGATGCCACCTTGCTTAACACTCTGCACTATAAAGTACGTATCAAGGGTAAAGTGGAGCAATCCAGGGAAAGGAGTAGCGCCCTCCCCTACATCTCAGTGTAGTAGCTATTGAAAAGGGAGCATCGTGGTCACCCTCGACTAAGGTCACTATATGTTTAAAATGTGTTACAGGTCCCGAATTGATTTAATCTTGTCTCGCCCTTATCACACGCGATGACCTGAAGATAGATCACTCTAAAGTTTGTGATAAATGATAAATAACACCAAAAAATTGTCAAGGATGTTTGTATGAAAGAATGTCTAACGCTCGATATAAGTGACAATTTTTATCTGGTGACTGGATTGTTCTTTATAATTCTCAATTCTCTTATAAACTCAACATCACACGAAAGCATAATAAGCATTTTTATTTATAATTTTGGAGGTGCCTGTGGTGTAATGGTTATCGTCGTAGGAAATGGACACGGCGACACGAGTTCAAATCCTGGACGAGACTGATTGCATTTCACATAGCGCTAATACCCTTGGGAAAGGTATGAATCCAATTATTCTCCCTCCAGCTATGGGTAAATAGTAGGACAGCCTAGGTTCTTCAGCCTTGTTGAGGCAACTAGTCTAGGAGAAGGAAAACTCTGAATTCAGACCAGTTAATCTCCACTTAAAAAAATTGAACTTGTGTCATATCCTGCCCGAGCGGAGGGGTTGGGTAAATGTGATAATTTTGGATGATGCAAAATCAAAAGGAACTAAAATACCGTCGGACGTTTAAGCAATTAGTAATTACTCCCTTAAATTTTCAGACGTCATCCACTTGAGAGATTTTTTCGAGTACACGGCTCTTGTCAATCAAGATAATCCATTTTAACAGCAAACGTTGATTAAATACCCGGAACACGCAGTAACTCCCACGAAAACAAACCAGTGGGCGTTATATGTAGAGGTACATGCGGCGCCATTATAATCGAAATATTTGAAGATCAAAGGGTTAAAGTAGACAGGAGTTTAAGGCCTGCTGAGATAAATAGAGGTATGTGTGTTTCAAATACAGCGGACGCTTTCGTTTTGTTGTTAATAAAAGGATAATAATATTAAAAGCAGACAGGTTTACAATGTGTACATAGACATTACCTCTCACTCACTCTCTCGCTCTCTCTCTCTCTCTCTCTCTCTCTCACACACACGCTCTCGCTCACTCTCTCGCTCTCTCTCACTCTCTCTCTCTCTCGCTCTCTCATGCACACACACATACACACACGCATACACGCAAGCATGCATACATATATGTATATACATATATACATCCGGTGGTGAGGCTCCAGTCTTGGAACTTTTGAGCGTGGGTTATACGTCTTGGTCGCCATTTTTCCCACGCCTACACTGACCCAGAGTGGTTGTAGCTATTAGGGTCCCATCAACCGGTCAGATTTATCTTTTTAAAAAATATTCGTATTTGTCAGAAATTCGAGAAACCATATTGCTGTGTACAATCGAATGATTGTTATCTCAGGAATTGTGACTTACAGCCAAAATTTCGCCGTTAAATTAACTCAAAAACTAATTCTTTAAAAAAAAAAAACGGGGCGTAAAACACATTTGAAATTTTAAAAAGATTATTTTTAATATTTCAAGCAGAAATCTATTCGACTGACTTATGTTGTTAGAAGGGTTTCATTGTTTTTTTATAACTCATTTTTATGGGCTCGAAATAACTAACAACGATATTTTATTTTTTTGCATTTTTTTATTTTTTTCAATAGTACAAGAAAAGTTTAAATCAACATTTTTATGGATGAAAATAAAACAAGGAAATAAAAACTATTTTAATTATATATTTATAAGATGCATTATTTTTTCAGATTTTCCAGCCCCAAATATAGAGGTGCGTATTCAACCGGGACATTGGCTTAATGAGTAGAGTATTTGCCAATGGTCCAGGACATCAGGGTTCAATCCAAGATCGAGTCATACCAAAGATTCAAGAAATGGTACTTGATGCCGCCTTGCTTAAAACTCAGCACTATAAGGTAAGGATCAAGGGTAAAGTGGAACAATCCAGGGAATGAAGTTGCGCCCTCCCCTACACATTGGTGTTGTAGTTATTGAAAGGGTAGCCTACGGCTGTCCCTCGACTAAGGTCCCCAACTTTACTTATTTTACACGAGAACTATATATATATATATATGAATGCATATATGAATTTTTTCTGATTATAGGCCACACGATATTCAGGATAGGATGACTGAAATTAAGTTATATTTATAGTCCGAATTAAAGTGTTTTATGCCATTACTGAGAAATATCCACAGAAATGTGTGTTAGTTTATAATTTTGTTTTTCTAATGTGAGCTTCTTTTTAGCCTCAACATTGCTGCATTTTTGCTTGAACATAATCGTGCATTTGTCCTATATTCTAAATAATTTTTCTTGAACATAATCATGCATTTGTCCTATATTCTATTATAATTTTTCTTGAATACAATCATGCATTTGTCCTATATTCTATTATAATTTTGTTTGAACATAATCGTGCATTTGTCTTATATTCTATGTAAATATTTTGTTTCAGAACTATATAAACTATATAAATTCTTATTTTCAGTGTGTATAAACCGATAAATAGTTGAATAGATACTAAATTCAGATTAATCCTAACTTCTACAATTTCTAAAAAGTCAGTGCAATACACACTGACTTTTACACGAGAAGATTGTTTTCTGAATTTCGTTGTCTAAAGTTAGAGATGCTCGTTATACAAGAGCCTGTTTTGTACACAAATAATGATGGCTTGATGAGGGAGTTGAGTACAACCAAGACGACGAGCAAATGACTTATTCGGAGAAAATTTTTATTCCTCCAAAATAGACAGACGTGAGAGAATATCTTTACCCAAAAACCCTACCACTGGAGTCGCTATTGATGTCAAAAGAAATTTCCATAAGTATGATTTAAGTGTCACTGCATTTATAAATACTTATTTCGCTTATCAAGAACATCTTCGGGAAAACTTTTGATTCACTACTAGTGGTCAACCGTATGATGGCAAACTGTCTTTATAACAGGTCATGTGATTCTTCCGTGTGACTCTAACACACGTCTTGATTAACAATTGGATTGTCTCTTAGATATGATTTATCATATTTACCAACCCCTCCGCTCGGGCCGGATATGACACAAGATCAATTTTTTCAGCGGAGTTTAACAGGTTTGAATTCAGAGTTTTCCTTCTCTTAGACTAGTTGCCTCACCCAGTCTGCCCCACTATTTACCTATAGCTGGAGGGAGAATAATTGGATTCATACCTTTCCCAAGGGTATTAGTGCTATGTGAAATGCAATCAATCTCGTCGAAGATTTGAACTCGTGTTGCCGTGTCCATTTCCTACGACGATAACCATTACACCACGGGCACCTCCCATTAGATATGATTCATGGTAATTTTTTTTGGTGGGGGTGTCCTTTAAGATCAGTTGATCTAAACATGTGCATCAGTGATATTCCTCATTATAGAATGATCTTGCGTCATCTACTGACTTGTTGGGAAGATTAAATATTATGACATTGCACTTGTCGATTGCTGAGTATTCTGTTACAAACTAACGATCAGAAGTAGGTTTTGGATATATATATATATATATATATGTGTGTGTGTGTGTGTGTGTGTGTGTGTGTACCTCGGAACCTCGGTTACCGAAAGACTCTCAAGTCGAACAATTTAGAGTTTGACCAAAACAATCGAGGGAAACTCACCTTCAAAGAGATAACCCTTCCCGCCTTCCATATCCGTCTAGATTCACCATCGCATCACAACCAAAATGGTTTGTAAAAATGATAATGAATTAGGTTAAATATTACTTTTATTATGTTTTTCTTTTTTGTGTTTACATTTTTATGTGTTAACTATTGTTTAAATAGACGTCATTCCATATTATATACAACTGTTGGCCCAGTCGGTTGGGGCTGTAGAATATACCAACTGGATCTCTGCAGAGGAGTAAGACTTCCCCAACGAGTGTCCTGGTATGACACTAAACAATCTGGCGGTGAAGATTTAGTAATGCTTGAACTTTGGGGAATGAGGAGGACCTTTTCTTTGTCATTACTCTCAGGTTCACTCTGCCCAAGGGTCCTATCTATGGGTCAAATAGAACTGTTTGACAGTGTATTTACGCTTAACTAAATTGTGTGAAATAGAACTGTTTTTACATTTAACTGTGCGTAAACAAATCACTGATGTTTAATTGAATTGTTACTGCTATATAGCAATACGAGGAACTATTTTATTTGTTGATATGCTAAACTGAATTATTTAAAATAGAACTATTTTTACATTGAAGTATGCGTAAACAAAAAACTGAATCTAAACAAATGACTATGTGTAAACGAGAAAGTGTGGACTTATGCTTGAATTGTTTGAAGTAGAACGTTTTGATTATTAAACTGTTTTCGTATTAGATAGAAATAAGAGAAACGATTTAACTGTGTGAAAAGATGAGACCTCAGGTTGGTTTAAAAATATTAATCATAGATTTAATATATATGAATAAAAAAAATTGCTATTAAATAACCTACAATGATTGATATGCCAAAATCCCAAACCGAACCTAACCAATTTATATTGCTGTAGGTACGTGAATAAACATTCATCTTATGCTCAAGATTGTATAAATCAACTTTATACTATTTCTTCTGGGAAATAGTTTCAGTTTTCGAACAAATCGACTGTTGAACATAATTTTGGAACCAATCATGTTCGACACCCGAAGTTCCACTATATATATATATATATATATATATATATATATTAAAACAGAGTTGGTTGTCACAAAAAAAAAAAAAACTCCATGAAAAACAGGGGTCGCAGTTTAAATTGCACTACAAAATACCAACATTTTTTAACTTTTTTTTTTTTACGATTTTCGATTCATTTCATTTTGTTAACTGCCTGATGGTTGTTGTTTTATAAAAAAAAACTCCATGAAACCCAGGGTCGCAGTCTAAATTCCATGGAATTAAATATATAAATATAATATATATTTATTTATTTTATATATATATATATATATATATATATATATACAATTACCAAAATTACTCAAATCATATTTATTTCGTCTTAAAATGACAAAAATAAATAAGAGAATCCTTTCGTCCGGCACGTTTTCAATATTTACGCTGGAAGCGTTTTAAAAAGCTAAAATTTTTCCAATAACAATGAGGGGGGATATTTAAAAAAACTCAACTTACACGATTCCCACCAAGTTCCCCTAAACAGACAAAGAATGTCGAATTGTCTACTCTGTCTGCACAAGGTAGGGCTCTATAGCGTAATAGTGTAGGGGATAGAAAAAATAAAAGAGATTCAGTAAGTGTAGCAGTTCCCAGGAAGCTCTGACAGGAAGTGGGAACTGCGCATGCCTAAAAAGGCACTAGAGAAGAAATCCGTTCTCATTCATCAGTGATCAGTTGGATTGGAAAGACACATTTTTCTCCTGTAATTGATCGGGGAAAACCACGTGTCCGCTTAGCGGGACGTACGCTGGTTCACTCTTCCTCCGGTAGCAGCCGTCTCAAAACACCAACTAAACTTATCACCCACTATTAAAACATCGAATTTAGACGTGTCAATCGCCGAAAAACGATTAATATATTTTAACACCTTGTCTGGGGGATGTGACTATTTCATTGGTTTCATGAAGAATTTCATCACCCGCAGAATTTTTTGGGACCCAGAAGTAATGTTAAAATCTAAGAGGTTTCTTCGTCTCCTTTCTTCCTTCCTACAGTAATTCTTTTGCATCCTTCTCAGACTAAGAAGCCAACGAATGAAATGAAGGTAGAGAAGAAAATAAATGGATTCAGATATCAAAACCCAAAACCAACAACCTACGAACCACGAAAATAACCAAACATTCCTAAACCCCATCATAATTATTGCTTCATATATATATATATATATATATAACGAAATATCAGGTGTGAGGTGTACATGTATGCAACGCATGTGCTTAATCATTAAATTTTTTCAAGAATAGATAATTTTCTGTAGTATAAAATTAACCATGATAATATCCATAAAACACTTTTTATTTCTACTTTCATATTTCCAATTTCTTCATTTCTAAAAACAATTGTTACAAGCGATATTATTTAGGGAGTGTAAGTAGAGAAAAGTCCTGTTGGTTTAACGAGAAAAGACACAATTAAAAGCAATAAATTTAGTTGCTTCCTTATTACTTTTTGAGTAGCGAGCTTGGGAGAGAAAGCAAGACTGAGTGGATGAAATAGAGACAGTTACTGAAAAGTACAAATATTTTTGCATACATTCTCGCCATAGTCAAAAAAAGGCCGTGGATTTAGTCTTCCCAATTTTATTATTGCTTTCAAGCTGAATGCATGAAAAAGACTCACGACATAATAGTGAGTAATTGAAATATAGTCACAGAAAAGCTAAAATATTTTTGTTTATGCTGTAGTCATAGTTAGAAAAAGACCTTGGTTTTAGTCTTCCCTTATTTCCTCCAAGCTGGGAGCATGAAGAGAGACAGTATTGGGGATCACAGAGAAAAAGCCATCAAAAAACAGAAATTCTTTTGCTTGCTGTCCAGGCGTATTAAGCCAGCAGACACTACTAAAATGATAATCTTTTATTGTCCCTTTTCACTAAAATCAAAGACTTGCCAATTCAAAGGACACATGACTGGACCGATTGAAACGAAAAACTTGTATTATATGGTTCTGAATAAAATCTTCGATGACGTTATAGTTCACGTTGAGCAAAGATTTAAAACAATAGAAAAGTTTAGATTTGTAGAGAAGAGGAAAATCTCGTATTTTGGTTTGGCGCGCAATTTAATTTGACACTTAATTTCACCCAATCAGGATGACTTATCTTATTCAGCCCGGATCTTCATTTCCGGCTAGCAAAACGGGTGAGCGGCCAAACCCACTCTCTTTGGCTTGAGACGGCGACCAGAACAGATGTTCCTCTGGCCGTCCCTGCTTAGCGATGCTTTTTAACATAGCAACACCAGCAGCAGCAACATGGGCACTCAACGAGGGAACCATCTAATTTATGGATTTCATACTAGGAATCCCAGTTGAATATGAATTGGATGCACTCAGCATGCCTTCCACAGGCACCACTTCATGTCACCCCAAAAATTGGCTATGTCGATTCGAGCGTAACTCCGCTCTCGACACACTAGCTACCATTTCACCTCTGGCCCACATTAATGGAGATAACGCATACTCTCCCCCAAATACCAGATACCAAACTACACGGTGACTTTAAACACAATCCCTCACAAGTCCAGCAACACACGCTGCCATATCAACATCTCGCTACGCCATTTCGTCTACAACACAAACAAGCCTAAACTCCAGGAGTCTTGCAGCACCAAAAGCAAACCATATTCAATGCTGCAAATAAAAACTTTCATTGTTGTGTTGTTAAAGAAAAGTTTCGAAATTCATTTGTGTTGCCTAAAAAATATAGTGTTAGAGAAATTAACAATTTCCCGAAACGCTATAGATTTATTAAATTGTTACATCCAAAACTTTTTCACACTAACGAAAAAACTTTTCCCATGAAAGCATTTTCAATTTTCCAGTGTAACCCGGATATCATCATCATCATCATGTCGTGCCGCCAGCACGGATATCCCTGACCCTCTCTCGCCACTTCTCCCTATCATTCATCGCCTCCGGCAGGTCTTCAGGGTTACATCCTGTGTCCTCACATTGTTGCTGTATGTAAGTTCGAGCTGGTCGTCCTGCTTTTGCACGGCCATATGTGGGGGTCCATAGGAGTACATCACTTAAACCCGGATATAAGAGGGATTTTCTCTGGCCTCAAATTAGAGCCTGTGTTACCAAAACAAAATATACCAAACCTGGATATAAGAGAAATCCGGATATAAGATACTTATTCTCCTTCCCTGCAACTCTCTTATATCCGGGTTACATTGTGTATAAAAACATTTTAGATTTGGATGGATTGAAATGCGAACTGAAATCAGTTTATGCTGCAGATTTTGGTAAAGCAAACGTCAAGTATCCAAAAAAGTCACAGAGGCAATACGGGAACTTGAATTAAACCAAACTCTGGTTGAAGTAGCCAAATTACTACGCCTGATTCTAACCATACCAGCCCCATCTGCTTCCTCTGAGAGATCGTTTTCTTCACTAAAGCGTGTAAATAACTATAAGAGGAGTTCTCAAAGTGAAGAGTGATTAAGTAATTGGGTTTTCATTTCCCTGGATAAAAATCTTTTGAGGAAGATGAAGGTAATATGTGGTGCTGATACATTTTACAAAGTGATCGATGAATTTGCCAGAAAGAAATGAAGAAATGAATCAAGTTACGAATAAATTTTAATTACTCATTATTTGTAGATTTTATTATTTTCTCTCGTAAATAATAGCAGTCATCATCGTCACCAGGGTATTAGTGAAGGAGAGTGGGGGATAAAGTTCAGTGGGGAGGGGTATCAAGTTTAAAGCAGGGCCTGAAAGTAGAAGTGTATCTTCCTGCATTAAAATTACTTCACATCACATTCACAAACTGGGGAGACAATAATATTCCGGGGTGCATAGAAAGGCTTTCTTTTCCTCTGTCTCTGTCTCTGTCTGTCTGTCTGTCTGTCTGTCTGTCTGTCTCTGTCTCTCTCTCTCTCTCTCTCTCTCTCTCTCTCTCTGTGTTTCGGCAAGTAGCCTGGACTGCATGCCCAGGTTCCCAAGTCACACTTCACCAGCCATTTTTTTAAAGACATTCAGAGGTGAATATCATGGAATAACCCAATGTTGAACTCAAATTTTGGAATCATCTTGTAATTTGCATTCCAAAAACAAATACTAGCAGTTGGTTAGATGTGCAAATCGGTCTACATGGGTTAAGATATCCGACTGACGTAAAGTCAACCGTGTTTCGATCTAGGCTTGAAGCGTCTCGCGAGTCTAATCACACTGAAGGGTAATGATACCACGAAACATTTTGTTGTGGATGACAGTATATATACTCCCGCCGTGGGTTGAGCATCCGAGTAGGGAATTTGCTGGATACCACATACGCTGAAATGAAACTCTCTTCTTATGAACTGAGCATTCCGGTAGCTGTTAACATATTTGTAAAAAGGTGTATACATAAAAAAAATCCCTTTGCTTACACTGAGATTGACGATGGCTCTGTAAAGTTAGCCGGCTTTTGATCTCGGCTTGAAGCATTTCGTGGGTCTAGCCACACTGAAGAGTTGTGATACAACGAAACAGTTTGTGACTATATATATATATATATAACTACATATATATATATATGTGTGTGTGTGTATGCATAAACAAATATATATATATATATATATGACTACATATATATATGTGTGTGTGTGTGTGTGTGTATGCATAAACAAATATATATATATATATATATATATATATATATACATAAACAACTCTCTCTCTTTCTATATATATATATATACACATTTCCAGTGAGCTGGAAATAAGTGTGTCATGGTTAATGGGGAAACTGTGATAATATGTGAAGAAAATAATTGATTAAAGATGTGTAATATGATAGCCTAGGGATTTTGGTTCATGCCTTTGGGTTTAGTTAGGCTGAGAACCTTTCGACTCAGCACATGGGTTAATTAGGTGCAACCTTGATGCAGGTGGTAACGCGCGTGGGTGCACAGAGCGGATATGTCACTCAGAGATGTCACAATAGCCTGAGATGATGAAATGGGTGATAAAGTGCGGGCGACGTCACGCACTGGAAGCGCGCTGAGGATTTGGGGGATTTCGAAGAAAGTTAGAGAGTTGAAACTAGTCGCCGAACGAGGAGGTTCCACTTTTGGGGCTTGCTGAGGCGAGATGAATTTGCGCGCCATGGGTGCCGCACGAGATAGGGGCCAGATGAAGAAGCCAGCATAAAATGATTGTGTCTCTCTCCTTATGTCGAAACCTTTAACTCAAAAGTAATAAAAAGGGTTTCGTACCTGAACAAAGAAGTCTTTACGCGTTTTCGAATTTTGGGATTCCTGTGTTCTACGTTATGTATATATGTTACCAACATTCGATGTCCATTTCGCACGTGGCCATATTCGTGTATATGGCTATGGTACAGATGGAATATATTATAGCTATTTAAGATATGTTTCCCCATGTACGGTGAAATATTATAAAATCCCGGACGATTATTGATAGTACAACAAAGTGAGAGTGCACCGGCTTCGAAAATTCGTCTCAATTTATTGTTATAGATATAGATTAACATCGTAGCAGCATTAAAATCGAAGTTATGATCAAACTTAGAAATGTGTTGGAGAAGTGCATTATTAAGATTACCGACTCTATTGTCTCTCCTATGTTCATACAAATACTTGTGGATATTCCTGGACGTTTCGCCAGCGTATTGAAATGTACAGTTTTTGCAAGGAACATAGTAAACACCTGCGTCAGAAACGATGTTGCATCGAGGACTAGTGTAGTAAATCACGGAGCGTTTTTGAGGATAAAAATGAAAGTTTTTAATACCAAATTTATTTAAGTTGTTTCCTGTGACGTTAATGGAAGAATTGTTAGGTAAAGTAATGTGTGTATGGGGGAGAATAATTTTATTGGAGGGTGTGTTGACATTAGTTCGAGGTCGATTTTTATTGTGGATTTTTAGATTTAGCAAAGTGTATAAAAGATTTGGAACAAAGGGGGTTAGGAAAGGATTCAATTCATCATTTAAATATTTCGGGGAAATGTTCTAAGGGTTAACAAGTTAGATTAGCAAACCTTCACAAGTTAGTTCGAGTCTCATTGGGTGTCCCATTCACTCAGCCTTGTGCCACATCTAAGCAAGCAAAAGGCGTTGTAAATCACCATAGTGTTCGCTAATGGTCCAGGAGACCGGGCTTCAATCCCAGGTCGAGTCATACCAAAGATTCAAGAAATGGTACTTGATGCCACCTTGCTTAATACTCAGCACTATAAGGTAATGATCAAGGGTAAAGTGGAGCAATCCAAAGAATGGAGTAGCGCCCTCTCCTACACCAAGGTGTTGTAGCTATTGAAAAGGGAGCCTTAGGGTCACCCTCGACTAAAGTCGCCAACAATCTTAGGTCGAGTCCTACCAAAGACTCAAAAAGTGGTACTTTATACCTCCTTGCTTAACACTTAGCATTATAAGGTAAGGATCAAGGGTAAAGTGGAGCAATCTAGGGAAAGGAGTAGCGCCCTCACCTACACCTCGGTGTAGGAGCTATTGAAAAAAGAGCTTTCGGGTAGCTCTCGACTACTCTCGCCAACTTTACTTACTCTACTTACTTATATATATATATATATATATATATAAACACACGTGTATAATCTTACGATCAATGTTTAAACAAAATGGACTATTCACTTGCCTTGGGTTATAGTTTATAGAAACAAACCCATTATAATTTTATATAGGCTATTTGAAATGTAATTATACGATCATGACTGTTATAATGTTTTTCATCTCCAGAGAATAACGTCATCTGTAGCACGTGATAATACAGTTGAAATACCAGTAACATGACAGAATGACGCCTCGTTTCACTGATGGCACGATTCCTTTTGTACAAAATTGATTGCCTGTCGACTGATTATAGTTATTTTGTCGGCCACTTCATTTAAACTCGGCTTGGAGGCTTCGCACAGTATAATGGTTGAAAAGATATGTTAACGGATACTTCTTTGTGAGTTAGTTATTTACCTCATGCTCAATGCTTCTGGCCTTGTGTCAAACTTGAATGGATCTTTTATCTCAACTTTTTTCAACTTTATAAGATACTGAATTGAATATCAATATGATTTCCTTATTAGTTTTGCTTTATCTCATTATCATCTCATTATTATTGTCCCCCCTCTTTTTATCACACAACTCGCTGGTACGGGGACAGTCCAACAAAGGCAGACTTGAAGCCGTAAGGCCCCCGTCTTCGGGTGGGCCTCCTTCGAGCTGCATCATAGTCCAGCAGGGCTCGAGCATCTGCTCGTGCCCGACCTTCCCCTCCCCTAATCCCCACTTTAATCGACCTTCGGGTCATTGACCTTGTGTCAAGTCCTGCATGGCGGGAGACAGCGACAAATATCCACTCGGCTTTCTTCAAGTTCTTCATCATTACTATTATTTCATTGCTAGTCTTACTTCATCTCGTTATTGTTGCTTATTATCTCAACAGTCTGGATTGATAACTCTTCATTATGATTTTAAATTCATTGACCGTTTTACTTCATCTTATCGTCATCATCATCATCATCATCATGTCGCGCTGGTTATACGGATCTCGCTCAGATTCTTAAGTCTCACATCAAGAACACTTGTTGGGGGGTGGTCTTACCCCTCTGCAAAGAAGCAGTCGGTGTATTCTACAGCCCCAGCCGACTGGGCAAAATAACAAGCAAAGTTATGTTATTATAATCACATAATTAAGCGAATGCTGCAAACTAGTACAAAAGGATTAAAAGACTAGGCACGACTGGGTGGGAAAGGTGATACACTAGAAATTGTGCAAAAGATTAAAGTCTGACCATACTACCTAATGATATATGCACAAACCAAAAAACATCGTAGAGAATGAGAACTATAAAATTCTCTGGAATTTTGAGCTACGAACGGATCAACTTATTCCGACCGGAAGACCAGGCTGAGTGTTAATTAACAAGTGAAAAAGAAATAGCACCTAGTGAATTTTGGTGGACCACAGAGTGAAAATAAAAGAAAACGGTACAATAAATTAATACTTGAACCTTGTCAAAGAACTAGAAAAAAAAAGCGATGATAATGATGCTAATTGTAATTGTTACGTTTGAAATGTTCCCCAATGACTTTTAAAGAAAAATGGGGGAATTGAAAATTAGAGGAAGAACCAAGACCATCCAGACTAAAACATTGTTAAGATCAGCTGGAATATCTAGAAGAGCCCTGGAGACCTGATGAGACTATCTAACGCTTGCGTGAACACACGGATCATCTAATCTCGGCCAGGAGACCAGACCTAATAATAATCAAAAAAAAAAAAAAAAAAAAAAGAAGAGAACTTGCAAAATTGTCGATTTTGCTGTCCCGGTTGACCACAGAATAAAACTGAAAGAATGTGAAAAGAAGGATAAGTACCTCGACCTTACAAGGAAATTGAAAAAAAAACTATGGAACATGCAGGTGACAGTTATACCAATTGTAATTGGTGTGTTTGGAACAGTAACTAAATGATTATTAAAGAGACTGGAGGACTTGGAAGTTGACGGACGAGTGGAGACCATCCAAACTACTACATTATTGAGAACGGCCAGAATACTGAGAAGAGTCCAGGAGACTTGAGGAGACTTGCTGTCACTCAGACTCCAGTAAAAAACCATCAGCTAACGCTGATGTGAAAAACTAATGAATAAATAATAATAATAATAAAGGAATAAATACTTGGGCTGTGCCCCTAGTCAGATACTCGGGACCCTTTCTAAAGTGGACCAGAGGGGAACTTAAACAAATGGACCAAAGAACAAGAAAATTAATCACCATGCATAAGGCATTACATCCCAGAGACGACGTTGACAGACTATATGTATCTAGAAAAGAGGGAGGAAGAGGACTTGCCGGCATCGAACACCGTTGATGCATCCATACAACGGCTCGATGACGACATAGAAAAACACGAACGAGGACTAATTACAACCATCAGAAACGATACCGACAACACGATAGACGAAAGAGTGACTACGACTAGGAAACAAAAATGGGAAGGAAAACAACTCTATGGCCGCTTCAAACGTCTAATAAACAACATCTCACACAAAAAAATCCTGGACCTGGCATTGAGTATGAGAAGCGATTATTGGCGAGATTGCAATTCACTCCATTGTTCAGTTATGTATTTCATAATCCTTACAATTTGGAGGTGCCCGTGGTGTAATTGTTATCGTCGTAGGAAATGAATACGGCGACACGAGTTCAAATCCTGGACGAGACTGATTGCATTTCACATAGCACTAATACCCTTGGGAAAGGTATGAATCCAATTATTCTCCCTCCACCTATGGGTAAATAGTAGGACGGACTGGGTTCTTCGGGCTTGGTGAGGCAACTAGTCTAGGAGAGGGAAAACTCTGAATTCAAACCTGTTAAACTCCGCTTAAAAATTGACCTTGTGTCATATCCTGACCGAACGGAGGGGTTGGTAAATAGGATAATCCTTACAATTCAACCAATGTTTCTTTAAATGTTGTATAGTACACTGTGTCGTTATTAACAACGAGGAACACGTATGTATATATAAATATAAGATTATAGTTTTTTCGGCGATGATACTTGTGTGGAGCAGAAAGCAATCGCAGAGAGTTCGCGCTCACGGAGGAGGTGTCGGAAGACGGACGAGCCAGTGAACAACTGACTTTAGCCGAAATTCAGGAACTTACATAGTCTACAACTCTCACGTGACCTGCAGCAATTCCTCTTTTTCGTTAACCATGGTTATGCCCACATCTCAATTCTTTACTTTTCATTGGTTATGTTGTCTGCTTCCCATTGGCTACTTGCCCAAGCCCGGTTCTGTGGGCGTACGCATCTGCCACTAGCACCGAATTCGACGACGCCCACTGTTCAGGTGATTTCCGATATCTTCGACCTGATGCACCCGTTTTCAACATAACAACTGTGGGCATAGTGACATTTCGGCAATCACCTTGTTGATATCATGCTTGAGCGGATATAATCCTGTCAACATCCTCTGATACACAGCACCTGTGGACGAGGACATTTCGGTGATCACACCAGTCTTATCAATCTATCTGTCAACAACATCCGCCGTATTCACACCCGCAGGTCACGTTAATATATTACATAAAGTCAATATAAAAAAGGTTCAGGTGATTGGATTAATGAATGAATTAAAAGACAGTAGTATTTAACTGCGGAAATGATTATGTCATGTGTTAGCCCTATTTGAACATCCAGTCCTTTGTGTTGTGTCAGCAATGTTGGTTTCCAAAGACGAACGGATTTCTCGTATGAATCATTCAAACGTGTAAGAAATGAATTCAATGGGAAATTTTACTCCGTCTATTTTTTTCTAAGAAGTCGACAAAATAACTTTCGATTGATAAATTTCAGAAGACAGACGGTGTACCGGATCGAAAGAGCTCAGACTGGACATCTTTGTTAACTGTCAATATGTCCGACCGATTAACTCACCCAGAAAATCTCTTCAAAGGATTTCTTTGCCGTTTGAACTGCCTACAACAACGGTTTTCAGGGCCACAAAGCATCGTAAATACTAGGGAAAAATCAAAGGTTTGGTAATATTTCGGTACTTCCTTGTTCGATGTGCGTGCATCGTGTGACCGAAGCAGTTCGAACCAAGAAAAGTACCCTCTGTGGTTGGTAGTTGGTGCACTGGAACGTTATGCATTGCTTCACTCTATGGGTGATTTAAAAGCCACATAGATTAACATGCAACGTGGTCTAATTCAGGAATTTATGCTTTATGAGTTCGACTTGGACTGTAACGACGCTGATGCAACCAAAAAATATTTGCTGTGCAAAAAGTGAAGGCGCAGTTGAAAACAGTACAGATGGTTCAAGAAATTTTGTTCAGATTTCAAGAATCTCAACTATCAAACAAGATCAGATGAGCTTAACAGCGTAGATTCCGACGCTTTGCTCCAAGCCATAGAAGAAAATCCGGCGAATATCACGTGATGAGTATCAGGTGAGCTTGGTATCTCCAGTCTAGTGTGGTTCGTCACTTTCGAGACCTCGGGCCTCACGTTTGCAAAATACAGCAAAACGTTTTGCTCAGCCTAGTACAGTTTGCTAAAAACACTGTTCCATTCTTTTTTATTAAATATCCTGTTCATTTTTATTATATTATTCGTTTATTAAATCCTTATGATAAGCAAAAAACTTTTTTTTTTTAAGACTTTTTAAATGTATGTTCAGCACTCTATTTTCCGACGTTGTTAATTTTTTTTAGTGATGGACTGCCATTTTGATTTGTAGAATAGCGACCATTTTACAAGGTTTCCATTTGTTAATTACATTGACTATTACCTTTGGGAAAGGTATGAACCTCCTTTCCCCACAGCTGTGGGCTTTGTAGTATCACTGCTGTTCTTCTGTAAGAGTAGGTTTTGGCATTAAATAACCTACGAAGCTTGATATGTCATTAAAACAAAAAAACAATGAGAACGTCGCTTATGAGTTCGTTCTTACTTGATCAGTTGTGCTAAGGATGTCTTGTTCGTCTTAGATTATTTGTGAGATGAGGCAGGTGGTCAAACAGCTGCTGTTTGTGAGGTGCTGCTTCCGGTATTTTGACACAGAGGATTCTGGTGTAGTCGCCATCTAGCTTTTTCTCCCAGCGTTTCATTAGAATCACAGTGGTCAATCCATACAGTAGTACTGACTCAGTCACATCTTTGAAGAAATCTTAGCATATCATATCCAGGAAACTCGTTGGAGGAGGGTCTTACCCCTCTGCAGAGTAACAGTCGGTGGTTTCTACAGCCCTTGCTAACTGGGCTGAAATCAAATCGATGTTATGTGTTTCAATATATATATATATATATATATAGTCATCCACAGACTGTTTCGTTCTATCAGAACTCTTCAGTGTGGCAAGACACGCAGGACGCTCGAAGCCGGGATCAAAACCCGTCCAACTTTACGTTAGACTGTGTTTCAGACCACTCGTCCACCAAGCGGACCACGTTGGCTTAGGGAATTTTAAGGTATTTTTATTTTTAGAAACAGCAGCCTTTGTTTACATTTTTAAAAAAAATTTTATACCCTATCGG
Source organism: Sepioteuthis lessoniana (assembly GCA_963585895.1). NCBI lineage: Eukaryota > Metazoa > Mollusca > Cephalopoda > Myopsida > Loliginidae > Sepioteuthis > Sepioteuthis lessoniana. The sequence continues at coordinate 83,414 of CAUZXS010000705.1, forward strand.
CTATGAGAGTGCTCAATTCTTTCGAGGAGCTTTGCATTACGCTAATTGTCATCTACAGTGGTGAGACGCTCCAAGCCGGGATCGAAACCCACCTAAATTTATGTGAGGCTAATGACTTACCCCTAGGCCAAACCTCTGATTCAAATTCAGCTCAGGAATTAACGCATATGTATCAAATTTCGTTTGTTTACATTTTGCTCAATCGGTTGCTGGAGTGCCCAATACGTTAGAAGAGCTTTGCATTACGCAACTGACAACCGTTATATTCCTTCACCAGAGTACTCAACCCTCCAGGAGGGGGAGCGTTTATGCGCGTGTGTGTATGTGCGTGTGTCTGTGTGATTCTGTTTCTCCCACGCAATCGCCGAAATATATCTATCTATCTATCTATCTATCTATCTATCTATCTATCTATCTATCTATCTATCCATTTTAATTCCTTTGTTTCAGTCTATGTTCATTAAACTCTATCTATTTCAGTTCATTTTAATTTATAAATTTCAGTCAATTATATCTCTCTTTGCCCAAATATATCCATCTATTTATCTAACTCAGTCTTTTTTTTTTTTTGTCTCAGTTCCTTCTGCTCTCTCATATATCTTTACATATATTTTATCCAACGTACACATAAGAAGATAGAGATATATACATAATAGTTTCTTGTAATGTTTGGCTTCGAGTAGAACATTCACTTTTCGATAAATACGTTTTGTGAAAGAGCTGTACTTTGATTGGATGAGAAATATGACGTATTAAGAAAGCGTGGCTCCGGGATTTAGTTTCATCCTAAAAGTCGCAATCCTGATTCGAATCGATGCAGTAACATAAGTCAGGCCTAATGTTTAGACTCCCTAAAAGGGGAGACTTTGAAACCTAAAGACGCTACGATAAAATGGCTTTCTTAAAGAATTTCTCCTCTCTCTAAAGTGATAGTATTGACCATGACCAATGAATAAAGGATGAGAAAGTTTGTTATAATCATGTGAATCTTAAACATAAAAAAGTGTTAGTAAACAACTTTTGTTGGAGGTGTCTGTGGTGTAATGGTTATCGTCGTAGGAAATGGACACGGTGATACGAGTTCAAATCCTGGACGAGACCGATTGCATTTCACATCGCACTATTACCCTTGGGAAAGGTATGAATCCAATTATTCTCCCTCCACCTATGGGTAAATAGTAGGGCAGACTAGGTTCTTCAGCCTTGGTGAGGCAACTAGTCTAGGAAAACTCTGGATTCAAACCAGTTAAACTCCGCTTAAAAATTGACCGTGTGTCATATCCTGTCTGAGCGGAGGGGTTGGGTAAATATGAGTAAACAACTTTTTATCACCCGAACATAAAGTGACGACCAACGACTTATGAGATCTGTCTTGGATCAAGTGTCCCCTATTTTGAGTCACTCGAAATTATTATACATACAACATCCTGCTTGCAAAAAAAAACAAACTGCCAGATGCAAACAGTCTAATGGTTAACGTCGTAGAAAATGGACACGGTGACTCGAATTCAAATCCTGGATGAGGCTGTTTGCATTTTACATTGTGCTAATATCCTTAGGTAAGGAATGAATCCAACTATTCTTCCTTCACTTATAGGTAAATAGTAGGGCAGACTGCACTTTTTAATCTTGGTATGGCATCCGGTAAAGGAGAAGAACATCTGATTTCAAACCTGTTAAATTCTGCTTAGAAATTTACCTTTTCTTAGATCTTTCTAGTGCAAATGGGTTGTTAAATGCATATGTATATATATATATATATATATATATATATATATATATATATATATATATATATATATATATATTCGAAACATCACGGCTTGGCCGATTTAAAAAGATAACTTTTGAAAAATGCCGATCGATTGCCAATACGGAATTTTAGGAAGATAATCCTATTTTCCGCTTTACTTTTACCCCCTACCACCCCAGTTACACCGCCGTCGCACCGAATAAACGCTGACTTGCGTTTACGGGGGAGGGGAGGGGTCGACTCGGAGAAAAATATCGATTATCGAACGGTCGATCATTTATTACAAATCAGTTTAATAAGAGTTTTAAATGCGAGAAAGAGAATACAGAACAAACATCCCGTCACAAGGTTATTGACATATCTAACTATACATATGTGTTCTCTCTCTCTCTCTCTCTCTCTCTCTCTCTCTCTCTCTCTCTCTCTCTCTCTCTCTCTCTCTCTCTCTCTCTCTCTCTCTCTGTAAATAAGGAGTTACAGAACGGACTGATTATTATAATAAGCATTAATTCTTTATAAATTCATTACTTTTAGACACGCACAGAAAGAGATTACGTTTAAGCTCGAAATCTAAAGAGAAATTATCAAAGTTATTTTTCTTACTACTGAAAATAAATCCACTTGAACAAATAACTTGTTTGCCATATTCGCTTGTATTATAGTCTGTAATGTAATGCGTCATCGCGTACACAACCTGGCAACGGGGTTTGACCCCTAGGTCCAACACCTGCAGAAGTGGTGACTAAAAGCTTAGAGATCAAAGATTATGAGTCAGCGTGTTAGCGTAATGAAATAGGAAAACTGATGATTCGAAATCATTGATGCGCGCTGAAGGTTTAGTTATTTGAACTTTTTTGAGAACGAGAAAAACAGTCAACGTGTTTTAGGGATCTTAACGTTTAGAAGTGGAAAAAATGTAAAGAGTTTTCTCCTCCCTATCAATTTATGAAATGACTGCTGGAAACTCTTAGAAAAGGTCGGTTTGATCAAATTAAAACATTTAATAATCATATTGGGAAACAAAATATAAACGCGTCTTTGTCAAGTTCTTTTGTCATGTGAACAGGAATGACAGGTATGAATCCTGTTTGGGATCATGCGCCAGCAAAACCCTTCCGTGATGGGACAATACAAATGTAATGAAAGGGCAGAGATTTAGAAAAAATAGGGTGGTAACATAGGAAAAGGGGATTGATTATCAAAATAATAAAAATTTTCTATTGGAATAAATGTGTTTCTGTATATACACAAATATCAACACTGCTTAAATCATATAAAATCGTTTATAAGCATGATCGTGAATAATATTTATTAACAAATGCCAATGAGTGAGAGTCATTAGAAGCAGACGATACTCCGCACCAATTATTACGGACGTAGACTATGCTGATAACATATCGCTTCTGGCAAATACACCTACCCAAGCTGAATCCCGACTAGATAGTTTGGAACAGCCAGCAGATGGCATTAACCTCCATGTGAATGCAGACAAAATAGGGTACATGTGTTTTATTCAAAAAGGAGTCATCTCCACACTAAATGGTGGCTCTTTGAAACTAGAGGACAAGTCCACTTACCTTGGAAGCAACATCTCATCTACTGAAAATAATATCAATATGCAACTAGCAAAGGCATGGACAACTGTCAATGGGCTATTGATCATATGGAAGTCAGATTTATCCGATCAAATAAAATGCAATTTTTCCCAGCAGCGGTCATGTCAATTCTACTATATGGATGCACCAAATGGATGCTGACTAACCATATAGAGAAAAAAATTAGACGGGAATTGCAAATGAATGCTATGAGATATTTTGAACAAATCCTGGAAGCAACATCCCACTAAGCAATAGCTCTTCGGCCACCTACCTTCCATCTCTATAACTATTCAAATACGATGAATAAGACATGTGGAAGACTGCTGGAGAAGTAAGGACGAACTCATTAGTGACGTTCTCCTGTGGAACCCTTCACACGGACGTGCAAGTGTTGGATGACCAACAAGAACTTATCTACGACTGATTTGTACGGTCACAGGATGTTGTCTAAAGGACATACTTGAAGAGATAGATGATAGAGACGAATGGCGAGAGAGAATCAGGGAAATCTACGCTAGCAGCATGACATGATGTTGATATATATATATATATATATATATATATATATATATAATGGGTCAGAAAAATCTACCTAGGTTTCTCTTTTCCTGATCATTAGGATAAAACTGGGTGTGGATTATTCATGTATAGAATAAATGAGGTATTTCATATAAATCTATGGGAGTGCTCGATGTATACCGATCGTTACATATTCCTTTTCTAGTTCATTAGCTGTTTTTCACCCTCAAATTAAGAGTATAAATCATCTGAAGAGCATTATGATATTCTCCGCCGAAATGAATTTATAATGACAATTTAACCGGTTTGCGTTTTCTTCCAGCTATATATATATATATATATATATATATATATATATATATATATATGTGTGTGTGTGTGTGTGTGTGTGTAACCCAAATGTCAAGTCTGTTTTAAACCAACTTATAATAATTCGTGACTGAAGCTGAAAAATTTCCATCCGAATTATCAAGAATAAAAACATACCAAATGGTTTTAATTTATTATTTTTTAAGGTTTATGGCTTTATTTCAGCGTCATAACTTGTTGATTTACATATATTTTACGCTTCATAATAATTTTATATGAACAAAATTTAATGAGGCCAACTCTAGATGATTAACTTTAGACTCACCAATAAAAATATTAAACGTAAATTTTACACATACAAATTTAATGCTCATATGAAAACATATTTGTAAACTGTCACTTATGAACAAAAACATATAAATACATAAAAAGACAACGTCCGTTCGACTCAACCTCCTATTATTAGTTTTCTGTTAGCATGTTTTATTTAGATTTCATTTCAGCATTAACTTTTTATCACAGTTACTGGGAAGATTCCTTTGCTACAATATTAAGCAACATTTTGTTACAGTAACTCGTTACGCATATTTGCTACACCAGTTACCCTCTTAACAGATTTGTTGGCAGCACGTGATTTTGCTTTGTTTTAATAGCATACATACACACACACACACACACACACACATATATATATATATATATATATATATATATATATATATATGAATGTATTGAGATGAAAACATCCAGGTGCAATGTCCAATAGCCTCGTGACCATTCGCTGCTATCTCTAGCACCAATACTCTACACGTTTATACATGACGTCACCAGCACGAGACGATCACGATCTCTACCTCTCCCCCACTATGCACACACAAATTCCTTGAGCACAGAACAAATCCTCAATTCCACCAGCAAAAGGATAAGACCCCACACCCCACGAAATGTACATTTGCTTCTTGTTTTACCCCGATATATCAAGAAAATTTAAATTCCCTTCTTGATCATTAATATTATGGAATATCTTCTACTGTTTATTAAGTCATCGGGAATACTAACATACATATACACACAAACGCAAACAAATAGTGACATATAAACAGTCACATGCACACACAAACACGCACACACATATATAAAGTAAAGCTGGCAACCGTAGTCGAGGGCGACCAGAAGGCTACCTTTTCAATAGCTACTACACCGAGGTGTAGGGGAGGGCGTTACTCCTTTCCCATCATTGCTCCACTTTGCCCTTAATACGTACATTATATTGCTGAGTGTTAAGCAAGGAGGTATCAATTACCATTTTTAAAGTCATTGGTATGACGCGACCTGGGATTGAACCCAGGTCTCCTGGACCATTGCTGAACACTCTACCCACTGGGCCAATATATGTGTATATATATATATATATGAGTGTGTATATATATATATGTATATATATATATATATATGTGTATATATATATATATATGTGTATATATATATTTATATATATATATATATATATATATATATAATTCAAAAGTGAACATTTAAATTTTCCTGGTAAAGAGCTCATATATATATATATATATATATATATATTGGTCCAGTGAGTAGAGTGTTCAGCGATGGTCCATTTTTTAAGGATTCTTTGATGTGTTCAAAGATTTTTCAGCTTGTTTAATATTTCAATATATCAAAATTATTAGAAAATTTCTTCCCAAAAGCTTTTCATGGTAATTCTTACGCCTACAATTAAGATGTCATTTGTTTCTTTAAAATCCAGTGAAGCCTATAGTTTTAATATGTGAATTGCATCCTATACAAATTGCATAAAGATTTTTAACGTTTTATCGTTTTATGGCGTATTATTGGACTATTTATGCACTTAATAAAATCTTATTTTAACTGACTGAAGAGTACCAACTCAATAATTTAATTGTTAAAACTAGTATTTCAAGTTAGTACAAATATTTTGAAAAAACAGGATTATAATATAATAATGTGCGTTTGAGCATGCGCTTATACTCATAGATAGATATATAGATAGATAGATAGATAGATAGATAGATAGATCTACAAAAATAAATACGACAAATTTCAATTTAGTACGAATTCGAAAAATAAATTTGCAAAATAACGAATGAAATATCTTATTTTGTTGAGACTTCAAAAAATCGGTTATTTTAAAGGAATTTTTAGGTATATGATTTTCATAGAGACTTCCTAAAACATATTTCGGAGAGATTTCATAAAATATTATATTTTATAGAGACTTCATAAAAATATATATCAGAAAGATTTCTTGTAATTTAAGATTTTATATAGAGATTTCATGAAATATATTTCATGAATTTTTTTTTTTTTTTTGTAAATATGATATTTTATAGAGACAGTATAAAATATATTTTATTATATTTTTTTTTCTTTAGTATGAGATTTTAAAGAGATTTCATAAAATATATTTCATAGAAATTTTTAGAAAATAATGTTTTGTAGAGTCTTCACAAAACATAACTAAATATCAATATCTTTTATTTGCTATCGGTACATTTTGTCGAGACAGATATAGTCAACGAACCATTTGATCCCGACTGAAATTTTTTCTCATCTTAGAAAAACCAAAGCATGTTTTGTTGGCAGGGATGATTTTTTTATTCAAAAGTCTACACAGACATTACTAAAATCTTAACAATTAGAAAGAACTTTATTGTGAAAAGCTGACGTTATTCTTGATATGTCAAATTTAGAACCACATTTGTCCTCGAGGATGTGATGAATTCTGTGTTGAGTCTCCTCCACAAATTACGACAATGTATAGTCAAAGAAAATGATACAAATGCATTTCCTGTTACCTTGAGTTTCATCAAAATTTTGAAATTTCACAATCACAATATTTCATGGAAACACGGTGATTTTACGATTAAACAATAATTCCATTCTGCATTGCCACATTCAAAATGGAATTATTTTTATTTTAACATGGGTTTTCAAATTAAATATCAAGTCAATTTTGCATTGCTAATTTTAAGAAAGTATAGTCCATGAAACTGCCACAAAAGTATTTTATGTCATCATCGGTTTCATCATTTTGCGATCACGATATTAGAATTTAATAAAAAGAAAACAATGCTATTTCATTAAATAAAATATGAAGTCACTGCCTCAACGGGAGGTTTAAATGTATTATCCGAGAAACTGCCACTGAAGCACTACACTAGTTGAATATTAAAACTTTGATGGAATCAATTAATCTCAAAATAAGAAGTGTTGCTAATTTAAAAATGACAACTAGATAAAAAATAAATAAATAGAAAAAGGCAGTATAATTTGTTCATTTTTTTCTTACATGTAAAACAATTATAGCAACAGGGAGTACAACATTCTTTGTTTTTTCCGGAAGGTGCATAAATAAAACGATAATTAGGACCTTTAACTCTATTTTGTATAGCCATGACCATGATTAACTATACAAACACATAATACATATACATATATGCACATATGAATACAGAATATATATTGACGCAATGAATAAAGACGAACGAAGACTTCTTTTAAGAATATACTTCTCACTTTATTTGAAAGGGTTGTGTATGTGAGAGGGAGTTGGAGACCGAACAGAACTACAACATATTTCTTCTCATAACTGCCATCAGAATGTGTCACTTCCTTCCGGTGCATCACTTTGGAATGGCATTTTTGGCCGGGTCGAAGGTCAAAAAACAACATCTAGAGCAACCTACATGTAACATTCCAGGATAATAAACTGCATCTAATGAAGCCCCATTTCTGGAGAACTGTAGAATGTAGCTTGTCCCTTCATTGCCATTACTCCCAAGTCCACTCTTATCTAAAGTGGTTGTAACTGTTAAATAAAAATAATTCTTATTTGATACGACCGTGCGAAAAAAATCAATCAACAACTCTACAAACCCGTATTAGTATAGCACGCATCATCCTCGTCATCATGTCACGTTGCCAGCACGGATCTCCCTGACTCTCTCTCTCTCTCTCTCTCTCTCTCTCTCGCCACCCGTCTCTATCGTCCATCGCTCCCGGGAGGTCTTCAAGGCTACATCCTATATCGTCACAGAGCTATTCTATATAAGTTCTTGCCGGTCGTCCTGCCTCTGCTCGCCCATGTGAAGGAGTCCACAGGTGTATGTCGACCGCTAATATTTGTCCATGGTAAGTGAGGACTCGACTAAATATCTTCCCTTGGACTAGAGGTGGCATCCACTATTTTCTCTCAATATATGCTAAAGAATATATATATTTATTGTAATATCAAGTAAGTTAGCCGACCGTAGTCGAGGGTGACCCGAAGGCTTCCTTTTCAATAACTACAACACTGAGGTGAAGGGAAGAACGGACTCCTTTTCATGGATTGATCCACTTACTCTTGATCCGTATCTTATAATGCTGAGTATTAAGTAAGGAAGCATCGAGTACCATTTTTTTTTTTTTTTTTAGTCTTTGGGATTGAACTCCGATCTCCTGGACCATTGGCGAACACTAACCATTATGCCAATGGGTCACTTAATATTGCAATATTAATGAATATTAACCTTTAATTACTTCCTTTCCGGAGAACTGATATTGTCTCCTCTTTGATAACTCTCTTGTAGAAGAATAAAAAATAGCTTGCGTGTGCCAACGGCGGGCAATATGGCTATCTTATTAAAGCTACTTACGAAGTATGAAATGTCTTGTTTTCTCTACATTTAGTCTTCTAGAATACGGAGAACCCCTAACGAATACAGAGACTTCTGTAACTTGATAGAGAACTCCCTATCCCCTCTTTTTTAATACTCAGTGAAGGGGAAAATATAATTAAATCCCCCATCTTACCCAGACCATTTCTATTCAGTTCAATTTCCTTCTACTACTATGAAAGCATTCTCTCTCTCTCCTCTCTCTCTCTCTCTCTCTCTCTCTCTCTGTGGAGGTTGAGTGAGCACAAGATATTTGAAAGGATCCACGTGCATATTTGTTTGGTCACCATCATGGATATCCCTGACCCTCTCTCGCCACCTGTTTCTATCGTCCATCGCTCTCGGGAAGTCTTCAAGGCTACATCCTGTATCGGCACAGAGCTGTTGTATAGAGATTCTAGTTGGTCGTTCTACCTTTGCTTGTCCATGTGAAGGAATCCACAGGAGTATGTCGCTTATGAGTTCGTCCTTACTTCACCACCAGTGTCCCGCATGTCTGGTTCGTCTAACTTGGATAGTTTTCGTGATGGGTGGTAGGTGGCCGTACAGCTGCTACTTTGTCGGGTCCTGCCTCCAGGACTTGTTCAATATAGTTCGTAGCATTCTTGTGTAATTGCCGTCAAGCTTTTTCTCTATACGTTTAGTTAGTAACAATTTAGTGCATCCATATAGCTGTATCGACACGACCGCTGCTTGGAAGAAACTGCGTTTTATTTTATTAGTCAGGTCTGACTTCTATATGACCGATAGCTGTCCATGCCTTTGCTAGTCGTGTATTGATATCTGTCTCGCTTGATGAGACACTGCTTCCTAGGTAGGTGAACTTGTCCACTATTTTCAGAGAACTACCATTTAGTGTGGATATGTCACCTCTTTGATTAAAGCTCATGTATTCCGTTTTGTCTGCGTTGACATAGAGGCCTATGCCACCAGCTGCTCGCTCCAGAATATATAGGAGGGTTTCGGCTTGGGCGGGTGTATTTACCAGAAGCGCTATGTCTTCGGCGTAGTCGGCGTCCGTAATTGTTTGTGCAGGGTATCTTTTGCTTCTTTCTTTGCCATCTTGGAGCCATTTTCTTTCATTCTATCAACAGACGTTCTACGCACGTAGTCTAGGCAGATAATGGGGAAGTATGGGGTTAATGTGTCTCCTTGCAGCACACCTGCTACAATGTCGAAGTAGTCTGTGTCTCTATCCGGGATTTTTACTCTCGTGTTTTTAAATAGCATCATTATTGTTGCGACGGTTTCTTTAGGTAGGCTGTAGGCGAGTAGTATTTGCTCCATCTTTCTTCTGTGTATGCTGTCAAAGGCCTTGGAGAAGTCGACGAATAATACTGTAGCCTCTTGGTTTTTTGCACGTACATCTTCCAGAATTCGACGGATATTCAGAATTTGTGATGTCGTTGATCGATTTCTCCGAAAGCCATATCGGTTCTTCCTAAGTATCTTCTCAATTTATGGTTCTATGCAGTTGTATAGTAGAAAATTGTAGATTTTGGTTGCAATGGATATAAGGGTTATACCTTGGTAGTTCTTGGCTACTCCGAGGTCACCTTTCTTAAGGAAGGGGAGGATGCATCCCTTTGTCTATCTATCTATTGTGTTTTGGTTATATATGGCATTACAGTGTCGGAGCAGTATGTGGTCGAATTCCCTGGTCTTCCATACTTCTGGGGGTATTTTTATCAAGTCCTGCTGCTTTCCTATTTTTAATTTTTCTTAGTACTGAGTCGAGTTCTTCTGGCGTAAACTGTCCTAGTTTGATGTCTAATTGATTACTAATAATTTTCGTGATTGGTTCATGCGTAACTTTCGGAGGTTTTCCGAGTAAATTTATTTGGTAATAAACCTTTTTCTTATGGGTTTTCAGTCTCAACATCTTATCCTCTCATATTATTACATTTGTATTTATAAAAGATAAATTATAGATGATATGATATATCAAATAATCTGGAGGTGCCCGTGGTGAAATGGTTATCGTCGTAGGAAATGGACACGGCGACTCGAGTTCAAATCCTGGACGAGACTGATTGCATTTCACATAGCACTAATACCCTTGGGAAAGGTATGAATCCAATTATTCTCCCTCCAGCTATGGGTAAATAGTAGGACAGACTAGGTTCTTCAGCCTTGGTGAGGCAACTAGTCTAGAAGAAGGAAAAACTCTGAATTCAAACCTGTTAAATTCCGCTTAAAAAATTGACCTTGTGTCATATCCTGCCCGAGCGGAGGGGTTGGTAAATAGGATATATCAAATAATCTTTATTCCATTTTTTTTCAGGTTTATTGAAGAGTCTGCAAACTAGACTGTGACTTCATAGTGAGTGAATCGAACTATTACTTTCTCTTTCGGACGAATAGCCTTGAGAAAGATATGAACCTCCTTATCCCCCCAGCTATTGGTTGAATAGTACCACTACTGCTTTTATACATGTATGGCGTTGCCATTAATCAAAGAGAACAAAGAAACTTTATTGTATAGAAAAAATACATTATACAAAAATATTTACAAACTCTTTATATATTTTCTGAGGCAACGCCCCCCATGAATAAATGTCTCGGGTCGTAATTTTCTAAATGTCATAAGTTCGAATTTTCAAAAACTAAAGTTGGTGACCGAAGTTGAGGACGACCTGAAGGCTCACTTTTCAATAACTATTACACCAAGGCGCAGTGGGGGGCGTAACTCCATTCCCTCGATTGCTCCACTTAACTCTAAATTTGTACCAAAAAATCCTCAGTGTTAAGGAAGGCGGCATCAAGTAGCATTTTTAAGTCTTTGGTATGACTCGACCTGGGATTGAACCTCTGTCTCCCGGAGAAAACTATCTGCATAATTTTACAGGAGTAATTGTGGATATTTTTAAATTTTGAAACTTCAGTTCAAACAGGGTATCATACCCAAAGTTACTTCCCCTTCAACCGCAGCAGAGTATGAAGGTTGGTTGCTTGGTTGGGTGGTTGGTTTTACGGCTTATAAACCCTTTGCGGATCATTTAACGCCGAATTAGATTTCAAACAATTCAGTTTAGTATAAGTATAGTTTTTGTTTACAAATAGTTAAATATGAACAGTTCAGTTTAATGTCAAATCAGTTCTATTTCAAACAATTCAGCTTAGCATAAGTACACTGTTTAGTTCTATTTGACCCATAGATAGGAACTTATCAGGTGCTACCACTCCAGACCAGAGTGGACCTGGAAGCGATGGCAGTGAAGGAGTATTCCGCATTCCCCAAAGCTCAAGCATTACTAGAACCTGACCATCAAATTATTTAGTGTCATAACAGGACACTCGTTGCCGACTGGGCCACAGTACACTCGTTGATTGGGGTCTTACAACTCAGCAGAGATGAAGTCGGTGTATTCTACAGCCCCAATCGACTGGTCCACAGGACACTCATTTGGTGGGTGTCTTACCCCTCGGCAGGGAAGCAATCGGTGTATTCTACAGCCTCAGCCAAATGGGAAAATCTTTTATGAAGAATGAAATATAAATATTTTAAATCTTTATGATTGCTATATGTAATGCAAATTTTATGAAAATTAAAAGATAGGAAAACAGCAAAAAGACTGAATTATAACAAAAATTTTAATCTTTCATTTTAAAATTGGAAAATTTTCATATAAATCCCAGTTATATTCTAATTTATTTATTCCCAGAAATTCAGAGTTTAGAAAGAAAAACAAGTAAGAATTGAAAATTACTTTAGAGCAACCTGGGCTTGAATATATGGCAATAAATATCTTACTGCTTTTGTCTGACTTAGTAAAAATAATTTTCATAAATTATAGTTTCAAGCAATCCAATTTAATACAGATAATTTTCACACTACTATATAATTTCAAATCTGTAACGGATTCAATGTGATGCATAATCTTTGATTGCAATTAATTACACTTAATTTAACCTGTACGATCATAACAGTCTTATTTGCTTTCCCATATATTTTTCAAGAGACGTCATATATATCCAGGGTGGGACAGAGAGAATGACTTATTTTGCAATCGCTACTATTCAGTACCAGGATTAGGATATATATCTGGATGGTTTTATTTCGAATGTGGGGTCTTAGTATTTTTTCTAACCTTTTCAGTTCTATTTCAGGTAAAGCTATGGTGCAGTGAAGGATAGCACATTGTGTGTTTGCCGACGACAATTACAGGAAGAATAAGGAGGTGCCCGTGGTGTAATGGTTATCGTCGTAGGAAATGGACACGGCGACACGAGTTCAAATCCTTGACGAGACTGATTGCATTTCACATAGCACTAATACCATTGGGAAAGGTATGAATCCAACTATTCCCCCTCCAGCCATGGGTAAATAGTAGGGCAAACTAGGTTCTTCAGCTTTGGTGAGGCAACTCATCCAGGAGAAGGAAAACTCTGAATTCAAACCTGTTAAACTCCGCTTAAAAATTGACCTTGTGTCATATCCTGCCCGAGCGGAGGGGTTGGTAAATATGATAAAAAACCAGTGCGTAACTGGTGTGTTGTTGGTAAAGCTGCCGTCATTAGTACTTACTTTTTTTAAGGACAATAAATGGAAATGCTGGGGCTAAACCCCGAGCGCTACACCGAGATGATCAACAACATTTTAATGTCTGAATTACGATGAGTGTGGCTTTAGCTAGATGAAACGACAGCCCACACATTAAGAGCATCAATAGATGTGCTTTCCCCTCTCTAAGGTGACCGCCTCATTTCAAGGTTTGCTGACACTCCTTGGCCCCCTCGGTCCCCTGGTTTGTCCTTTTGGGATTATTTCTTAAGGGAATGTCTCAAGGCACGTGTGTATGAGCAGAAGCCCCGCACACTGGAAGATTTGAAAGTAGCTCTCTATGCCAAATACAAACGATTAACAATTTGCCAAAATGATTCCCGAGATTTCTCTAACACGTCGACCAGAAAACATGACTATTTCTTCTGGTTCTGTAAAATATTACCCCCACTACAAGATAGTCGTAAACCCCGATAATAAAAAAAAATGAGTTTAAAAGTATACCCGTCTCTCTTTCTTTCATTTATTCCTTTGTAGCTTATACAAACAAAAAGAATGTAAGAAATGATTGACCATAAAAAGAAAAAGTTAGTTACTAACGTCATAATTTTCCGAAACACCAAATCACCTTATATCCCTATAAATATCTCTATCGATACCAATAAGGATAAACTTTCACAAGGAAATTAATGATTACATTAACATTTACCTTCGAGTTTGTCGGGGGAGTATGTAATTTGGTTATTTCAGTAGATTGCTCTCTAAATTATTCCCACCACAAATACAACACAAAACTTTACAATCGCGCAAAAGAAATGGAATAGAACACAACGAACATTAAAAAACAAACAATTTAATAAGCATATAACAGACTATGAAAACAAATAAAATACATGATGTGTAAATGGCCTTTTGGAAAATAAAGTTTGGCAAGAAGAGAATAAATTTGTTTAAAGTGTGTATGTTCATGTTAACGAAGTCCGTAAATAAGTCGTTCTTACTTACATTAAGTTTATAGCGGGTTTTATGACTGTGGCGACAGCGTGTCGCGTTGATGAAAGAAAGTTTGTCGGTTTTTCTTTTGAATATAATTTTCGGCCATTTGAAGATAGTTCATGAACTTTAGTTGAGGAAGGAAAGCAATTTGTCGGAATGTATCGGATACTGCTTTACTGGCTTAGTGGCTTGTCTTCATCTGTGTCTTCGTTTGTGTGTAAGCTTGTGTCTTGTGTGTATGGCTTCCTAACTCTGTGTAATTTATATCCTACAGGTGGATCAAAGAGTCGTCCTAAAATTTTGGCGCGTAGACATTTATTGACCAATCAGATTTGTATTTTACTATTTTATTTTCGAGCTTAAATTTTTTCTGTTAGTTCACTTCCGATCCAAATTTTCTAGAATGTTCTATTCTATGTTTTTAGCTGATTGGTTGAAAAATATAAAAATGTAACTTAAATGCTAATACGGTTTTGATCCTAAATTTCTAGAATGTTCTTAAGTATGTTTTTATTGCTTATTTTAAAACTAGAAAAAATGTGCATCCTATAAGTTCATTTGGGATCTGTAAAATTAATTAATCAATTAAAGTTTAATAAGGGTTTGCATGAGAACCATGTAAAAATTACGTTTTCATTTCGTTCCAGAAATTCATGTTTCTGTTTCATCATCTTTTTTGATATAATATACATGTGAGTATATATATATATATATAAGTAACTCGATCGAAGTCGAGGGTGACTCGAATACTCCCTTTTCAATTGCTACAACACCGAAGTGTAAGGGAGGGCGCTACTTTTCCTTGGATTGCTCCACTTACCCTTGGTCCATCTCTTAGAATGCTGAGTGTTAAGCCAAGAAGCATCAAGTATCATTTTCTGAATCTTTGGTATTACTCGACCTGGGATTGAACTTAGTTTAATATTTATATTTAAGACTAACAACAACAAATAAATGAATTAAAACTTAGTTCAATTCCAATAATTTATTTAAAAAAAAAACAATGACTAACAATATAAAGTCCTTTCCTGTCTATCAAGTCAAGTTTGAGAAACTTACCTGTGTGATCGAGAGAATAGCAGGTATCTTTTGATTAAGGGATTCCTTGGGGAGAATTTCTGGTTCACGTATAACCAGGAGCTGGTCTGGAATATATCTGCTGATTTTTGGCTGGTTGGTTGGTTGGATTTTATGCATTATCAAACTTTGTAGGTTATTTAATACCAATTTATTTTCATGCCAATAGTTCATTTTCAAACAATTCAATTTAACTTGAGTACACAGTTTAATTGTCAAAACATTTCTATTTTAAGCTATTCAGTTTATTCAAACAATTCTAATTCAGCTAATTCCGTTTAGTGTAAGAATAGATTTTGTTATATATATATATATATATATATATATATATATATATTCTTTTGATATATTGAGCCAAAACGTCGGGGCTACTCTCGTGTTTTGCTTATTTAATCACAGAAAGAATCTCCCTCACTTAACCCCACACATAGGAATAAACATATTTTACTGACCCAACAGATACTCCTCCCCACAAGATGCGGAGCATATTAGAGGATAAATACATCAAAAGATCATAATGCAAAGAAAATATAGTATCAGTCTCAGAAATACAAATATATAAAATGTACGTTAAGGCTGACAAGTGATAAAGAATTATTATTTTTTTGACATAACTGTCTGGGATATCGAACATATCGATAATGTCACTCTCTGTTTTAGGATATTAGTGACCACTGGAGGTTGTAATATTTGTGGGCTCACATTGAGCCATGTAGTATCTGAAAAAGCTGGTTTCAACCTATCCAGGGAAATGTTCTAAGTATAATTCTAAAAGGATATTGTAAAATATTTTTTGTTTCTTTTCAGAATCTTAAAAGGTCCTCTGTTAGGTGGTTGTAAGGAATGTGTCTCAGAAAAGTCACCTACAAAAACATTTGTACACGTTTCAAATAGTTTTAAAACATATATTGGCTTCTTACACTGTGCAGGAGGGTTGTAAGCTAAGTTTTCCATCTTGGCTGTCAGATAATCTACAAAAGAAGTAATGTCCAGTGGCGTCTGTAGAAATTTGAAGAAAAATTTTTCTGTCAGTTTGAGTGTGATGCCATATATCAATCACCTCAGCAGATGAAAATTGGATGCCCTCCTTAATTGCAGTACGTAGTCCCAAGAGTACAAGGGTAAGTTCTCAAGCCAATTTGATTGGTTTAACATTGGTCACATGGCTGACTTCAGACTACGGTGGAATCTTTCCACCAGGCCATTAGATTCAGGGTGATAGGCGGTCGTGCGGATTCGTTTGCTCCCCAGAAGCTTCATCAATGCACAGAATAAACTCGATTCGAACTGTCGACCCCAATCCGTTGTAATGACAGCTGGAACACCGAAACAGGATACCTAGCCTGCCATGAATGTTTTCACGGTAGTATGGACGTCAATATTAGCTATAAGAAGGTCTTCGCATCAACGAGAAAAACAGTCGACGCACGTCAACAAATATGTATATCCCTCACAAGGACGTCAAGGACCAGTAATGTCCATGTGTACAGGTTCAAATCGTTTTTCTAGAGATGAGAAAGGATCAACAAGTGTCTGTGTGTGTCTTCCGACTTCCTTTGGAAACTGTTCACAGGTTCTCGCTCACAGTCGAATATCCGACTTCATACGAGGCCAAACATACCTCTCTGTTAGCAGTTTGATGGAAACGTTAGCACCAGGATGAGATAGATTGTGAAGACTGGAGAAGAAAATACGTCGAAATGAATCAGGAACAAACGTGCGCATTTTCTCCGTACTGATGTTTACACCCGATGTCCAGGTTGCAGGGGGTTTCCTCGTGGTGTAATGGTTAAAGCGATGGACTGCGGAATCGTAGTACGCAAGTTCGTACTCCAGTCGCGCTATTACGTTCACTTTCGGGCAAATACCCTTGGGAAGGGTATGAACGCCACTTATCCTCCCAGCTAAGGGTTAAATAGTACCACCACTGTTCTTCTCGGGGTGTCCTCGTTGTGTAATGGTAAAAGCGATGGACTGCGGAATCGTAGTACCCGAGTTCGTACTCCTGTCGCGCTATTACGTTCACTTTCGGGCAAATACCCTTGGGAAAGGTATGAACCCCCCTTATCCTCCCAGCTATGGGTTAAATAGTACCACCACTGTTCTTCTCGGGGTGTCCTCGTGGTGTAATGGTAAAAGCGATGAACTGCGGAATCGTAGTACGCGAGTTCGTACTCCAGTCGCGCTATTACGTTCACTTTCGGGCAAATACCCTTGGGAAATGCATGAAACCCTTATCCTCCCAGCTAAGGGTTAAATAGTACCACCACTGTTCTTCTAGGAGAATGGCTTTGGCATTAAATAACCTAAAAGAGTTGATATGCCATAAAACAAAGAAACCAAACCAGGTTGCAGTTAGGAACACGGACTTTTGCCAATTTTAGGGAAATTGAATTGTCTTGAATCAGCTTCTGTATGAGCTGCTCCACTGCAAATTCTGTCGTGTCTGTGAACGGATCCCAAAAAATTGCATTTATTGTTCAGAACATAGAATCTGCAGGTATATTTTCAACTCCGTTCAGATGTCTGAAGTCAGAGGTGAACTGTAACAAGTAGTATAGATGTCTCTTGGAGAATACTTCTTCAATTTGAACGGAATGCACAAGTGGTTTGTGGTCGGGGAAGATTTAAAATCGTCTCCCCCTCCAGAAAATGCCTAAAATGACCAACAACTGCGTAAGCGGTATATAATTCTCTCCCAAAAGTTCTGTATCTCTTCTGGGTATTGGTCAGCTTTTGGGAAAAAACGAAATAGGTTTCTAAGACCCAGAAACCTTTTGTTGTAAAACTGACCCAACTCCAACCGCACTAGCATCCACTGCCAAACACAACTTTACGTCAGGAAGGACATGAGATAATTCTGTATTTTCTGTTACAGCTGCTTTGATCTTACTAAATGCTGATAGTGAATCACCTGACACTACTATATCACATTTCTTAATGTTCGTCAGCAGGTTAGTGAGGGGTTCAAGGATACTTGTGCAGTCATGTAAAAAGAGGCGATAAAAATTCCCCGTACCTAAAAATTGTCGCAAACTTTTCATATTAGTGGGGACTGAGAATTGTATTATAGCTTCGGTCTTAGTAGTGGAAGGAGAAATACCTGCTCCACATATACAGTGACCCAAAAATTCAACTTCGGTCTTGCCGAATGCAAACTTAATTGGATTTATTATAATCCCATATTTTTCGAATCTTTTAAAAATTATCTTTAGGTGGTTTATGTGTTCTTTCATCGAATGACTGGCTACTAGAAAGTCGTCTGTGTAGGAGAATACAAAATCCAAACCATGTAAAATAAGGTCAATAAACCTTTGGAAAGTTTGACCAGCATTACGAAGGCCGAATGGTAGTCTTACAAATTCAAAGAGTCCAAAGGGGGTGGTTAGGATAGTTTTAGGTATATCTGCTAGTTATACCAGTAACTAGTTATATGCCCTAATTAAATCTAATTTTGAAAAAATTGACTTGTCCAACATGATGGCGGTGATGTTGCGAATATGTGGGATTGTGTATCTATCGGGTCTAGTGATAGCATTAAGCGCATGGTCATCACTGCAGGTGTGACATGTACCGTTGCCTTTTGAAACTTAATGTAACGGTGAGGCCCAATTGCTACAAGAGGGACAAATAATACACTCCTGAGTTTTGCATGTACAAGGGGACCGTTAGTAACTATGTGATGGGTCGCATTGTGACCGTGACAATCTTTTTGAAAATTAGATTTCGCAATTTTTGGAAAATCTTTAATAAGTTCTGTGAAACGTGAGTCACAAAAAACATTTGCAACAGTCATGCATGTAGCAACAGCGTTATGGATCATTCCCCAGCCGGTTAAATTTGTAAGAGGGTCGCTAAGGCAACGCCTTTTAATATCTATTAGCAAACGATAATGGAGGTGCCCGTGGTGCAATGGTTATCGTCGTAGGAAATGGACACGGCGACACGAGTTCAAATCCTGGACGAGACTGATTGCATTTCACATAGCACTAATACCCTTGGGAAAGGTATGAATCAAATTATTCTCCCTCCAGCTATGGGTAAATAGTAGGGCAGACTGGTTTCTTCAGCCTTGGTTAGGCATCTAGTCTAGGAGAAGGAAAACTATGACTTCAAACCTGTTAAACTCCGCTTAAAAATTGACCTAGTGTCATATCCTGCCCGAGCGGAGGGATTGGTAAATATGATAAGCAAACGATAATAGTCGATGAATTCAACTACTAAAATCGGTTTGTCTATATCTGCAATAATAAAAAAAACATTCAAATTTTCGCTTTAAGCCTAAGATAACCATCAGCAGTTTTTGGTCGTACGTTTTAATGACGGATTTATTAACAGCTGGCAAGGTTAATTTATCAATACCCCTAAATCTATCTGAATTAGTAACAGGCAATAATGATATTTGTGCATCGCTATCTATCAAAAATTTCAGGCCTGTAGAACAGTCATGAATATGCAAAAGGCAACTTTTTGTTAACCCCGCCGACATACGTAGTTGCGGAATGTTGCCGGCTTAGCAGTTTCCTGCATTTGTAAAATTGCAGGGTCGGTAACATGCTCATGCTCTGTCTCCGAATTTTTTATGGATATGATACACGGAATGTTCCTCTTCGTTTTTGTCTCTGACAGCCTATTTCGACGACCCCTGTCTCTTGGTACGAAATATTTCCGACCATCCCAAGATGTAGAATTATTACGTCCTCGGACGAGAGAGGTTGTTGCCAAACCATCTTTAACGACGTCTATGAGGGTATATTATTTCTCAGAACTTTTGCTAAAATACTGCATTATTTCCGCTTGGGAGTCTGTTTTGCTGCGACTGTCCATAGTTTGTAAACTACCTATGTGGAGATCTTCCGAAGTCACATCCTCCATTTTGCCTGCGACCACTGCTGACTTCTCCAAACACTGACCGTCGCCAACGGCAGCTAAAATATGTTGCCATTTTTCAGGCTGTTGGCTCAAAAATATGTGCTGTATAATGGTTTCTTCTTTGTTGCTTCCTACCAATTCTTTTAGCTGTCTTCGAATTGTGAAGGCTTCTTATCCCCCTCCCAGACTTTTCTCAGATTTTTTGTCCAGCACCTCAGTTCAACTCAATGTTTCCCTTTTTACTTCTTGAAAAGGGTCAATGGATTGCAGTTTTAGGACAATATCCCTGGCCTATTTTGAAGTATTTGCAAGCAATAACCGCACTGCATGAGTAAATTTCTCTTTTTGAGATGTAATGCTCCTCGAGCTATTCACGTGATTGGTTTATCCAATCACGTGAATGACTCTCCCTCAGTTAACCCCTACACTCAGGAATAAACATATTTTACAAATTCAACAGATACCCACTTCATCGTAGATAAGGAGCATATTAGAGGAAAATACATCAAAAGGTCATCATGCGAAGGAAATAGAGTCTCAGGAATAGATATATTTTACTGACTCAACATGGACCATTCTACTCTGTATATATATATATACATACATATATATATATATATATATATATATAGATAGATAGATAGATAGATAGATAGATAGAAAGTGTGTGTGTGTGTGTGTGTGTGTGTGGTTGGGCAGCAGTCTTTTATTTAAGCATGTTTGATTGAATAATAAAGACACATTTTGTCTATATAATTTTATCAAGATCCTTTCAAGTTTCCTGTTAAGTGTCTTGGTTTTTAGGTTGGAATTGGTGGATGAATTTACCAAAATTGTCCTCATCGCTTTCAGACCTTCACTTTCAGACCTTTCATAGGCCATAATCAGGAGTTGGTTGCATGTATAAGGAATGTTTTTTTAAAGAGTTTTTTCGGAAGTGGTTTTTTTTTAGAATTTTTTTTAACATTACCTAAAAAAACTTTTTAAAAAAACATTCCTTATACGTGTCTTTATTATCTAATCAAACACACACACATACACGCACGCACACACACACACACACACATATATATATATATATATAAATATTATTATTATTATTATTATTAATGATTACTTTTGTCGACAATCAAAAACATTCTTCACAGTGAAATTTGAATTAAAGGATTGAACAAACATTTGTTCACAAAATTCAGGATATTCGTAATTGAATAGTTTGAAATTTGAAATTAAAATAATCTACGAAAAATGATTGTTTCATACTACTCCAGCTGCTGCTGCTGTGCTGCTACTGCTGCTGCTGATACTGCTCTATTTAC
Source organism: Sepioteuthis lessoniana (assembly GCA_963585895.1). NCBI lineage: Eukaryota > Metazoa > Mollusca > Cephalopoda > Myopsida > Loliginidae > Sepioteuthis > Sepioteuthis lessoniana. The sequence goes on from CAUZXS010000705.1 coordinate 105,064, forward strand.
ATTTAACACGCCAAGAAGATTTTTTTTAAATGTCAAAATTGATTCAATTAAAAAAATAATTCAGTCACTTATAAAACTGAACTAATTCTTAAATAGAATAAAAAAGTCAAACGAATAAAATATGTATTTTATGACTTATTTATTAAATTGATTCAACGAAAATATTCTTTTCCTTTAATTGAAAATTAAAAAGGTTGACATACAAAACGAAAAAAAATTATTTATTCATATTTATTTCATATATTTGCTAAAAATATTCTATGTTGGTATTATTGTTGTCAATGAATTATGAATTTAAAATAATTCAAATTGATAAATTTCGTAATAATCAAAGTTTCAAAATTTAATTTCTTAACATTTTTCAAGAATAATCATATCCATATATCGATATTGATTAATTTATTTGATCATAAACAATAATGAAATTATGAATAAAACAATATTCAATATTATTTCAAAGTAAAAGAGGAAAAAAATTCCTATTCTAGGAAATTTGTAACAACTAATCCACGAGGCACAAAAGCTGAAATCCATGGTGATGTTTCAATAAATATGGAAGCCATGCTTTGTGAAGACCAACTATCACACCAGTTGGCTTTCATCTGTTCAATACATGGAATAATCGGTATTTCCAAATTTTTGGCACCATTACAAGAATTACAATCGTTTAATAAGAGTTTTATTGACACCCAAAAGTTCCACAGTAAATGGAAGTGAATTATCATCTCCTACAGGCTATTCCAACAAATTTTCACTTTTATAAATCTATTGATACAGTTGTTGATAAAGACGAGTTAATTATTAACTCTGCTGAGTTGGGTGCCTCTGGTGGTATAATGGTTAGCAAGCTAGACTAGCAGACCTTCTGTAGCCACGTAGAGTGGAGGGTTAACGTCCAGGTTAAAGGTGTTTCCCTGCCTCCCTCCAGAAAGGTTAATAATCCAAAGGTCAATTATAGCAGAGGTTGAGGGAGGTCGGGCTCGAGCCGAAACTCGAAACCTGCAGGTCATCACTACCCAACAGAAGGTGACCCAGCCAAAGCCGGGAGCCTTTCGGCCACGAATCTGTCCTTGACTTTGAACACAGTACCGAGCCAAAGCCAAGCTGCCGTGTTAACGTCCGGGTTGACGGTCGTAATTTCATACGGTTTGTCCAGCGGTCAACTATAGCAGGCTGCTATGATATTTCAAAACACAATTTAGCATGAATACACAGTTTAATTGTCAAAAACATTTCTATTTTGAGCTATTCAGTTTAGTCAAAAAGTTCTAATTCAAATAATTCAGCTAAGAATAAGTATGAAGATTAGTTCTATTTAGCAGATAGATAGGGCTCTATCAGGTGCTACCACTCCGGGCCAGAGTGGACCTGAGACTGATGGCAATAAAAGGGTACTCTGCATTCCCCAAAGCTCCAGCATCACAGGAACCTCACCATCAGATTGTTTTGTGCTATATCAGGACACTCGTTGAGGGTGGGTCTTACTCCTCTACAGCCCCAGTCAACTGGGTAATTTTAAGTTGAGTTTTTCGCCAAATTCTTAATTTTTCTAGAACACGTGCGTGGGATTTTTTTATATTTACAATTGCGCCGTAATTGATCCGTTTTTTGTTTTTTTAAGAATTCTCTTTGACGAAGAAATTGCATTATTTCATTTAGAGGACATTTACCCAACCCCTCCGTGACGAGTAGCAGGCGACACAAAGTCTAATCTTAATCAAAATACAACTGGTTTGAATTCAGAGTTTTCCTTCTCCTATATCGGTTGTTATCAATTCTATCCATAGCTAGAGGGGAGAATAGTAGGATCCATAGCTAGAGGGGAGAATAGTAGGATTCCTACTTTTGTCTAGGATATTGGTGCAAAGTGAAATAGAAACTGTCTTATTCGGGGTCTGAACTCGTATCAAAGAATCCATTTTCTCCGATGATAAACGTTACACGAAATGAGAAATCTTTACAACACCCACGAAAACAGAACTATCGGGGATCATTGAAGTTAAGCAGCAAAGAGCCCGTTCAATTCTGCGGTGGGTGGCCTCTTCAGAACAACAGCACTTACAGCCGATGAGATGCCTATTTGCTAGACTGAGCAAAGAATTGTAAATAACGAAAATACCGACACATCAGACAAATCCCGACTGTCAATCAATCCCCGCGTTTCTTCTTATCTAAATAATCAAATAGAATGAATTCGTTAGCTTTTCAAATGGAGAAGTGAAGTGGCGAGGTCAATTGATAAGACGAAGTGTTACTGACCCTGAAATCCTTGGGACGCCGCTTTTCCTGTGTGTTTATCATTAAAGGACCAGTTGAGTATAAAACCAGCTTTTTTTTTTACCACAAAATGAGTTTTTTTTTCTTCCCTACTTTTCTTACTGCTGTTTTAAGTTTCCTTCTTCTTCCATGAAGACTCCATTAACTTGTATATTATCATGCCCTCTAGCAACCGTCCGTTTGGTTCAAATGGTAAAGGTGTCATCAATTGTACAGGTTACTTTTTTCAAAGTAACTTTTTTTTCAAGAAAACAAAAAAATAATTCGTATAATTAAAGTTTATCAGTCTGTTAATTCTTGCAAAATCAGACGCGCTGCCATGGTTTTGCGAATTGGTTGGGGTGGGGATAGGGTAAGTATTAATCTCTGAGAGATAAGTACACACGAGGGCGGGTCAATACAAATTGGGATCAAGTACAAATGTAGCAGAGGGGGACGATATAAAGGTTTATGTTGTAAGAATTAGCACACAAAAATTAGATTATATTACATTCAAGGAAGAACAATGCTTTTTACAGTAATGATTGGGGCGAGGGGAGACCCCTTCTTTCCTGGTGACGGAACTATATAAAATCAAGTGGTTTTTTTTTACATTTCCCTCCATTTCTTTCTCTTACTCTTTCGTTTTACTAAACGTTTTCATTCAGTCATCTTTATTTATTCAATCTTTTTCTTGCATTTTCCTTCATTTTTATGTTCTTCTTTTACTCTTTCATTCTTCTAAACTTATTCATCTACTCATCTTTATTCACCTTCCCTTTCTTTTCTTGGATCTCCCTTCATTTTGTTTCCTCTATCTATCTATCTATCTATCTATCTATCTATCTATCTATCTGTCAGTCAGTTTGTTTCTTTCTCTCTCTCCCACCTCTCTCCCTCTCTCTCTCTTTCTCATTCTTCTACTCTTCCTTCCGTCCATCTTACTCCCTTTTTTTTTAAATCTTTTCTTTTTCTTTTTATTTTTTAATTCTTCACGCCAAATTCTCAGTTGAATCCATTTGTCATCATCAAAAACAGTAGCTTTGATGTGATAAATGAGTGAAGGCAGATGGCAAATAGAGAAGAAGAAGAAGAAGAAGAAGAAGAAGAAGAAGAAGAAGAAGAAGAAGAAGAAGAAGAAGAAGAAGAAGAAGAAGAAGAAGAAGGTTAATGGTGAGTAAGGCGAAGTCGTGACGAGAGAAAATACTTGAACCAAATCACAATGCCATCTAATGTGTTTACTTAACGTTTGCTCACAGGCATTCATTCCTTGTACGCTAAGAGAAACACGTGTATCACTAAAAAGTTATATATATATATATATATATATATGTGTGTGTGTGTGTGTGTGTGTGTGTGTGTGTGTGTGTGTGTGTGCAGCAGTTCTTCATTTAAGCATGTTTGATTAAAAAATAAAGACACATTTTGTCTATATAATTTTTTGCTATGATCCTTTCAAGTTTCCTGACAAGTGTTTTGGTTTTATGTTGAAGTTGGTAGATGAATTTACCGAAATTGTCCCAAGCGCTTTCGAGCTCATCATCAGGGGTTCTTTGCAAATGTAAAGATTGTTTTGTTTGTTTTTTTTAAGTTTTTAGATTTTTTTTATAACATTGCAAAAATGAGCGAAGGCAGATGGCAAATAGAAGAAGAAGAAGAAGAAGAAGAAGAAGAAGAAGAAGAAGAAGAAGAAGAAGAAGAAGAAGAAGAAGAAGAAGAAGAAGAAATTTAATGGTGGGTAAGGAGAAGTCGTGTCAAGAGAAAATACTTTAACCAAATAAACGTATAGTTGGATTAAACTGAGATGCTGATGACATCGAACGAATTTAAAACAAAACGCTATCAACGGAAATAGAATATTATTAAGAGAAATAGAATATTTAAAAGAAAACATTAAAGGACAAAAGGGTCACTATTTTCAAAGTTAATTCCATTAATTCTATTTTTTTTTTGTTTGTTTGTTTTTTATATGTAGGTCTTCTATGGTTTGTAGGCGTTGTAGGGAAAAATGAAAAAAATTAAATTAAATTAAAAATAATTATTAAAAATATGCAGAAACTCCCTGAGACCCCTGACGAGAAGAGGGGTGACGCATGTACAAAGAAGACGAACCGATCCGACAAAAAAAGGAATCTCGTTCTCTTTCAGCAGTGACCAGCGGAGTGACAACACCAAGATCTTTCTTGCTAGTGGTGAAACTCGCCATGCATCCGTCTCTGGACTACGCGTTGGCGAACCTTTCCACTTGAAGCAGCCGACTCTTTTACTAACGATCCACGCCTGGAAGCACCAAACAGTGAACTCGCCAGAATCACAATTGAGACACCATACAACGGACTTAATGGCTACAACAGAAAACACCGGATTTAGACATATCTCCCAAAAGCATCTAACACGTTGTTAACGTATTAATTAACAAATTTGGGCATATATACCCAAGAATGACTCACCCATTTAACACTTTGACTGGGAGATTCAACCGTTAAATTTGTATTCAAGAAGAATTTCCTCACCCGCTGAATGGTTGTTGAACACAGAAATAAAGACAAAATATAAAAGATATCTTCGTTTACAATCTTCTTCTTTCACATAATTCCTTTACAGCCTTCATATCCAAGAAGTTAAACCAGTAAGATAACGTGGGATAAGAATATAAGAACCCAGAATGGAGTCAGATAGCGAACAAACAATATCATAAATTACCTTTGAAACTCCATATCGTAGCTTATTAATTTCATGTGCTATTACAGTGGTGCTTTCAACTAGAAATTTTCAAACACTGGCAAACAACTCCTGATGATGGCCAATGAAAGGTTCAAAAGTGCTAGGGACAATTTCGGTAAATTCATCAACCAACTCCAATCTAAAACCAAAACACTTGTCAGGAAACTTGAAAGGATTATAAAAAATTATATATAGTCATCCACATACAGTCAGTTTCGTTGTATCACAAGTCTTCAGTGTGGCTAGACACGCGATTCAAAAGTTTTTTAAAAAGTCTATGTTATCTCTAATATAGCTTTTTATTTTATTTAGGAAGGGTTGTAGTAAAATGTCTATTAGTTTGCTTATTCTGTTAGTCGGGCACGACGGGCCTGTTACAATGGGTCTAGATTTGTGGTCTCTGGGGTTTGGGATTTCTGTATATTCGGATTGTTTGTTTTGACGGCGTTTTTTATTTGTTTGGACTTGGAGAAGTTACTGGTTATGGAGATAATTGTTTGTTAAGAAGTTGTTTTTTTCTTTTTTAGTTAGTGATCTATTATGTATTTTGCAGAATTTAGGGATTTTTTTATATATATATTATTGTCTATGTTTATGTCTATTAGTTTGTTGTTGGTTTTATCTTTTAATAGTTCTTAGATTTTTGTTTTGTAAGTAAACTAAAGTTGGTAACCGTAGTCGAAGGTGACCCAAAGGCTCCTTTTTCGATATCTACTTCACCAAGGTGTAGGGGATGGCGCTACTCCTTTACCCGGATTGATCTACTTTACCCTTGATCCATACTTTAAAATGCTGAGTGTTAAGCAAGAAGGCATCAAGTACCATTTTTTGAGTCTTTGGTATGACTCAACCTGGGAGTGAACCCAGTTCTCCCGGCACTTCCCTTGTCTGCTTCTTTTATAATTATGTTTTCATTTTCATGTGTATTTTTAGGCTTGTTTTTGTTGTTTTGAGAGGTTATTTTTGTTGCTTTTTCTTTTAGGTTGATATTCCATAATTTCTCGAAGGTGTCCAGTTCACTGTTGTTGTTTTTTTCTGTGAAGAATTTGATCTTATTCTTTACTCGGAAGTCATCTGTATCTTTTCTTATTTTTTAATTTTTCTGTTAGCCAAAATTTTCTTTCAAATTCTTTGAGGTCTCTTTTTAAGTTCTCCTAAAGAAAGAAGCAGAAGGTACCCCGCAAAAACAATTACCGACGCCGACTACTCCGATGACATAGCGATACTGGCGAATACACCCAACCAGGCCGAAACACTACTGCACAGTTTGGAACGAGCAGCCGCAGGCATTGGTTTCCATGTCAATGCACACAAAACGGAATATATGTGCTATAATCAAACAGGCGACATTTCCACACAAGACGGAACCTCTCTGAAACTGGTAGACAAATTCACCTACCTAGGAAGCAGTGTCTCATCAACCGCAAAAGACCTGACCGATAAAATGAAATGCAGTTTCTTCCAAGCAGCGGTCGCATCGATACTGCTGTATGGATGCACTACTTGGACGCTAATTAAACGGCTGGAGAAGAAGCTACACGGCAATTACACAAGAATGTTGCGAGCAATATTGAACAAGTCCTGGCAGCAACACCCCACAAGACACCAACTATACGGCCACCTGCCTCCCATCACGAAAACTATCCAAGTTAGACGATCAGACATGCAGGACACTGCTGGAGAAGCAAGGACGAGCTCATAAGGGATGTACTCCAATAGACCCCCACATATGGCCAAGCAAAAGCAGGACGACCAGCTCGAACATACATACAGCAGCTCTGTGAGGATATGGGATGTAGCCCTGAAGACCTGCCAGAGGCGATGAGCGATAGGGAGAAATGGCGAGAGAGGGTCAGGGATATCCGTGCTAACAGCATGACATGATGATGATCATTGTGATGATGATACTTTTTGGAGTGGAGCAAAATTTAAGACCTTGTTTGAATAAGTTTATTTGGTCATTTTTTTAAATTTGTGTGTACATAGGGTTTATAAATTTTCGGTTTAATTCTATCTTCGTTTTTTATATTATTGGTTTTTTCCTCTCATTCGCTGTGTCTAAAATATGGTTTTTGTTAGTATTTCTTAAAAAATAGTAATTTTTGTCTTTATTTTCTAAATAATTTTTTTTTCTCTTGTCGTTTATAGGGTGTCTTTTATTGTATATGAATGGGTTTGTTTTGTTTTTTCTGGAGTCATATGCGTAGTAGTTTAGCCAATTTTGTTGTGTGTAATAGGTTATAAGGGTATTCTTTTTATTGTTTTTCATTAAGAAAATGTTTTTTTTTTACTGGGTGGGGGTTGATTGTTCTTGTTGTTATGTTGGTTTTTCATTTCGGGTTTACGTGGAAAAAATTTCCTCCTCCGACAAACCACACTAAAAAAGCATTATTCAGATAAAGTACGGGTTTTTTTTAAATTTATTCAGTCAAATTTGGAAGAGTTTAATGTGAGTCGAAGAGTTTAATTTACGGATGTCAATTCTAATCTAAAAAAAATTAAGCTGAATTTTTTCTCGCATCTTAACCACATCCATTGAAAATGAAACTACAAAAACGAATACAGTAAGAAAAAAAGGACCAAAAGAGATACTATACCTGTTTAAAAAAATGGTTCAAAAGAAAAAATGCCAATAAGAGCAACTTTACCTTGTATAAGAAAAAGCCCAAAAGAGCATCTATATCTTATAGATAAGGCCCAAAAGAAAAAAGAGGCTTAAAAGAGTAACTCTACCTTATAAAAAAAAGCCAAAAACAGCAACTTCACTTTATAAAAAAAAGGGGCCAAAAAGTGGGACTATACCTTATAACAAAGGCCCAAAAGAAAAAAGAGGATCAAAAGAGCAACTCTATCCAATAAAAAAGTCCCAAAAGATCCACTTCACCTTATAAAAAATGGAAACCCAATAGAGCAACTATACCTTACAAAAATAGGCCCAAATAAAAAAAAAGACCCAAAAGAATAACTCTATCTTATAAAAAAAGAACAGCTATACCTTTTTAAAAAAGACCCAAAAGAAAAAAAATAAGCCTAAAAGAGCAACTACACCTTATCGAAAAACGGGTCCCAAATGAGCTACTTGACCCTATTGAAATAAAGGCCCAAAATAAAAAAAGGCTCAAAATTAAAAAAAAAGGCCCAGAAGAGCAACTTCTTATAAAAAGGGAGATCAAAAAGAGCCTCTATACCTCATAAAAAAGGCTCAAAAGAAAAGAAAAAAAACAGGATCAAAAGAGTAACTTTACCTAATAAAAAAAAAGAACCAAAAAGAGCAACTTCATATTATAAAAAAGGGGGCCCAAAAGAACAACTATACCTTATAAAAAAAAGCCCCAAACAATTCAAGTAACCGTTTAAAAAATATAAACAAATTCTTACTCTCTATGGAATTATCTTTAAAACGTGTAAACATTATTTACTGTTATCTTCATCAAGTGAGTCAAATTAACAAATTATTTGACGGGGAGACAGATGACAACAAAACTATAAAAAAAAAAAATATATATACATGTCAGAATTTTGCCACCAGTGGAACAGAGTAAGTTTTATTTTCGGAGTTTTTCTTTTTAGCTCGAAACTACGTTTCAAAGCAATCAGTCTGTTTCTAAAATTTGCGCTAACTGCCCATGACAAATAAAAACCTAATTACTAGTCACTGAAATATCCGATTAAAAGTACACTCCAGGACCTTTAGCGTAGTAAACAAAATCATCATTCATTGCTGTCCTGAAGTTTAATAGACAGCGATTTTGTAAACTGACGCGTGAATCGTTTCCTATGCTTTGACGTCGGCTTGTCACATAATTTAGGAAAGGCTCTCATCAACCGACAGCTGGGGCATCTCTTGACATAACCGTCAGAAGATCGTTCACGTTTAGTTCTCACAGGGGCTTGTTGATGATTCTCAGCTTACAGCCATCAAACGAGACTCCAATCTTCTATCTATTTATTTATTATTACAGTTTTATTTTTGGTTTTTGTTTGTTTTTGATTTTTGCTCCAGATATATGTCTTGAATCAGAAAAAAATAAAATAAAATAAAACAACGCCCTAAATTCACTGTCCGGCTTTGCAAAAACATGGAAGACCTACTCTGCCAACATTTAATACTGTATAATACTTTTTCCTTTATAAACTGGACCCAAAAATCCATTAAAAAATAAAAGAAAACTGTCAATCCTTTTAATAGGTATAAATTAACACAGAATTTAAATCAGCGAGTCTCATTTATGTCCCTTTGGTTCTCAAGTGGGCTTGAGAAATTTTTCTTTTAGTTGTCAAACCTACGGATATGGATAGGTGTTGAAATTGTTTTGCTTTTAGCTCCCAGGTCCACTTTGGCCGGGAGTGGTAGTACCTGATAGATTCCAATCAATAGGTCAAATAGAACTTAACTGTGTGCTTATGCTAACCTGAATTATTTGAAATAGAACTGTTTTGACATTTAACTGTGTGTAAACAAATGACTGTTTAATTGAATTGTTATTGATACATTACAATACTTGGACCCATTTAACTTTTTAAACTAAACTGAATAGTTTGAAATAGAACTGTTTTTGAGATTTAAACTTATGTTAAATTAAATTGTTTGAAATAGAACTGTTTATATGTATGAAAATGGATTTGGTATTAAATAAGCTATAATGATTGATACACCATAAAACCAAAACCAAAAACTTTACACAGTCCTAATCTGTTTTGAATGTCTGATATTCTACTAGAATTATGAAGAGGGGGTCCCAGTGTTGAAGTGGCTAACATGCTGGGTTGCGGCCTCCAAGTAAGCAAGTTCGAACTCCAGATCCATTGTTATGTTCAATGTCGAACGAATACCCATGGGAAAGGCATGGACTCTCTTATCTCTTATGGTAGAGGTTAAATAGTAGCATAACTTTTCTAATATGATGGCTTGGGCATCAAATAACCCACGAAGATTGATATGCCATAAAACAAATGAACTATAGTTGGTTTAGTTTTATAGTATATCAACCATTTTTGGTTATTAAATGCCAATTCTATTTTTATACATATAAACAGTTCTATTTCAAACAATTCAGTTTGACATACGTACACAGTTTAAATATCAAAAACACTTCTGTTACAAACAATTCTGTTTAGTATAAGCATACAGTTTAGTTCTATTTGAGCCATAGATAGGACCCTATCAGGTGCTACCACTCCGGGCCAGAGTGGATCAGGGAGTAATGACAATAAAGGGGTAATCCAGATTTCTCAAAGCTCCAGTATTACTAGAGCCTCACCATCAGATTGTTTAGTGTTATATCCAGGACACACGTTTGGGGATCTTTACCCCTGTGTAGTGATGCAGTTGGTGTATTGTGCAGCCCTAGCCGACTGGGCCAAAATGAACCATAAGAATATTAAAATCCTGAGCAACAATATATATATATATATATATATATATATATGTGTGTGTGTGTGTGTGTGTGTGTGTGTGTGTGTGTGTGTGTGTGTGTGAACAAAAGTGATAGGAATATTTCTTTGTTGCTTCTGAGAAGAGTTCGCACCTCACTTGGTGTCTCATATTTTTGGTCTTGTGCTACATTTAGGAGAGCTTCACTTGGTATATTTGTTAGCACACTTGACTTGATAGATTGAGTAGCTGTGAAAATTCAATCAATTGATGTACGTAACGAATAAAATTTACGTTAACTTTTTGTTTAACGTTTTAGTGAACAGTTAAATACCAAATAAAGTATTCTGTTAGCTTTAATTGGCGATATTTATTTTCTCTTATTTTTCTCCAAGGCGTCGAATTATGGCCGAATTGCTATTTTGGAACGTCATTGTAACAGTTTAGTAAAATAAAATGACCAAAACTTACTCGTACCTGGATGTATTACATTTCTATTAAATTTTTACTTGTACCTGTTCCATAAAAAATGAAGCTTACGAGAGAAACTTACTCATATCTGGATGGTGAATGTAAGTATAGTAGTGTTTTGTGAACTGGCTTTAGTAAGATAAAAGGAATAAATAAGAAATGGATAGCTTTCTGAAATCGTTTGTGAAATGTTTGATTTATTACTGATAAGCTCTTTTTCGTCCTCATGGCTGGAGATAAAACTATATCCTGGGACTAGTAAAATGTTAGTTTCTGAAAGAAGCTCGTTTCTTCGCTTCTTTTGTGATCATTCTTGCTGTGCCAATGTAGGCCTGAATCGTTCTAAACAAGAACTGACCTGGCATTAGTGTCATGTTTACTGTGGCTGGATTTGTTTGCGGTGTCTCAGTGCAAACTGGCTGTCCTTTTGCAAAGGAGGAATGCTCTTGTAATTAAGTTTTTGTTTTCCTTTGAGCTGAATATCTGCGTTTCTATGCTTCAGTTTCCCAAGGCCTGTGAACAGTTCTAGGAATTTTCTTGTAGTGGTGCCCTTCGATTTTGACAGTATTAATAGCTTTCAGGAGATTTGGAGCTTTCATCTCTCGTCTTCCCAGTTATGGCTTTTCCAATGACCTCATGGAAGTTGGTAGGTTAGTTAAACTGATTAACCCCCTTTAAAATAAGGCAAAAGGAAATTAAATCAAAATTTCTATATGCTGAAAAATAAAAATTTTTATATAACCAAAATTTAATTCTTCAAAAGATTTTGTCTCATACGTGAATGAGAGTTCTCGATGATAGAGTGGATATTTTAATTCTTTCACGGAAAAAGTTAATAATTCAACAAGTTTAAGAAATAGACATTAAGAATATCAATTGCAAAAGAGATATTTAAATGCCTTTGAGTAGACACATGAAACTATACTTTTCAGGTTTGGTTTGATTTGATTTAATGGCACATCAACCATTGTAAATTATTAATACCAAATCTATTTTTATGCAAATAAACATTTCTATTTCAAACAATTCAGTCAAACATAAGTACACAGTTTCAGGGTCAAAAATAGTTCTATTTCAAACAATTCAGTTTAGCATAAGGACCCAGTTTAGTTCTATTTGACCCATAGATAGGACCCTATTAAGTGCTACTACTCCGGGCCAGAGTGAACCTGAGGGCGATGTTAATGAAGGGGTACTTCGCATTCCCCAAAGCTCCAGCATTACTGGAACCTCACTATCAGATTGTTTAGTGTAATATCCAGGACACTCGTTGGTGGAGGGGTCTTACACCTCTGCATGTAAGCAGTCGATGTATTCTTCAGCCCCAGCTGACTGGGCAAAATACTTTTCAGGAGTGGTGGTGAAAAGGTAGGAAGACGTTAGTCCCTGCGGCCTGAATCGAAGTCGTCTTTTGTGGGGCGTCACTCAGTGTGTTGGAGTTGTAATTTACGAAGCATTTTTCCTAGATGTGGCACAAGGCCGCATGAATGGAGCTCCCCATGAGATTCAGATTCACACATGAAGGTTTGCTAGTACTAGCTCACTAGCCTTTAAACCACCCGAGTTTTTTAACTTTTGTTTTACTGGAACAATGCGTGGAGCCGGGTGTGTACAATCTTATTTCTGTCATTCCTACTTATAACGTCTTAGGGTGAATATTCTGTTTTCTGCACTGCTCCAGTATCACTGCAATCTTCAACAGTGAAAAAGACAAAATGAAACTCGATATCGTGACAAAAAAAGTTTGAGGAATCTTTGGTAAGTGAAATTAAATTTAAATTCCACCTCCGGAAGCAAGAGGCATCACCCGGTATTCGTGCCGGGTGGTTGTGTTAGCAAACTATGACATTTTGGCCTCAGGTAACCGTCCCCCCATGTCTTTGGCTGTTTGCAGGGCTAATTTTATTGCTTGGTGACTAAGAGGCTTCATTAGGTGAATGCTGAAGGGGTCAAGAATTTTTGCTCCTGTTGCGTATGAGTCTTGATTCGTGAGTGGCCTCCTCCATAAAACGGCCTTGTGCCATATTCTGACACAGTGGATGTCAGATAAATCGTGGAAAGCATAGAGTTCCATATAACTGCTCTGCGACAACTCGCCAAAAATTGCAATTTCGGACAGCTGCAAGATAGACTTATACGAGATCAAGTTGTTATCGGAATTTGAGACGACACTGTTAGGAAAATGCTGTTTTTAGATAAATAACTAACTCAAGACAAATGCCTACAACTAGGTAGCGCCTACGAGACGTCCAAACAACTGACCCAGACTATCTATCGAGGTGTTAATGAAACCTAGTTTCAAAGAAGAGGGACTATAGGAATAATTTCGATAGACCCTTGAAACCGACAACCAAGAAATGCAAGAGTTGTGGACAGTTGAAATGTCTGCCAATCAAAGAAGCACACAGAAGAATTTATTCCCAGAAAGGGTATTATACTAGCGTTTACAGAAACAATAAGTCAAAACTCATAAATGTATTAGACCTTGGCGCCTCGAGTGGTGTAATCGTTAGCAAGCTAGATTAGCAAACCTTCTCGAGTTCGAGTATCAATACGAGCTCCATTCATACGGCCTTGTGCCACGTCTAAGCAAAACACTTTTTCAATTAAAACTACTATACTGAGTTTTTTAAATTCATTTGAACCACCAAAACTATTTTCATATCGACTTGAACTGAAAATTGAGCTCCCATAATGTTCCCACGAAATTTAGTCAGTAAATTACTAAATGTCTGAAACCGCTTCTCCTTTGGTTTTTGAGAACACCGAAGACTGGTACGTAGTATCTGGTTGTCAAAACAATCTACTGGTCATAGAATAATTTAGACAGTTCTGTTTAAATTTTTGCCAATAACATTTCCTACAAGTATCATTTTTACGGTCGCTGGAATATTGGCAGAAAATGTTTTTCCGTCAGTAAGGGCCATTTCTATTTCTTTTTTAATAATGAATAACAGTATAGAACACAGGAGGTGCCCGTGATATTATGGTAGGAAATGGATACGGCGGCACGTGTTCAAATCCACGGCAAGTTTGACTGCATTTTCACATGGCTCTAACGCCGCTAGGAAAGGTATAAATCCAATTACTCTCTCTCTAGCTTTGGGGAAATAGCAGAGGAGACTAGATTCTTTTAATTTTGTTAGGGTACCAGCCTAGAAGAAGGAAAACTCTGAAATCAAACCTGTTAAACCCTGCTTAAAAATTGATCCTGTGTTCGTTCGGATGGGTTGGGTAAATATTAAAGGTTTTTTTAGAAAAAAACATTGTTTTCACAGTTTATTTTTTTCTCTCTGTGCGTGTGCGTGCGAGTGGGCATGTGTGTGCATGCGTACGTTTAGGATTTGATTGCTTTTTCTTTTCTCTCTTTTTTTTTTTTTTTTTTTTTTCGGTGAGGGTTTTCTTTCATTTTTTTTTTATCCTTTCTTTTCTTTTTTTGAGGATATCGGTTTGGTTTGTCATTTTGGACGATTATCCTTTGTAGGTTTTGTCAAACTTTCCCATTGAACTTTTTTCTTTACTTATTATTTTGGTGAAAAAATTTTTCTTTCCTTCTAAGACTGGTCTTCACAATTTTTTCCCTTCTTAACACAATTGCTGACATCATATAATGTTTTGTGGAATGTTTTTTAAGATTAGATGATAAGACAGAGATGGACACACGTGTTACCTATAGTTGCAGTAAACCTTTATGGACTAATTACTGGAATTTAGGGAAGAGGTGTAACCGGCATTTTAGGGACAAAGGGCCATAACACCACATACATTGCATTTTGAATGATTTTTACATTTAACTGTTCAATAAAAACTAAAGCAAATGACTGGATGTTAAATGAAATTTGCCCAGTCGGCTGGGGCTGTAGAATACACTGACTGCACCTCTGCAAAGAGGTAAGACTCACCCAATGAATGTCCTGTTATTACACTAAACAATCTGATGGTGAGGTTCCAGTAATGCTGGGGCTTTGGGGAATGCGGAGTACCCATTTATTGCCATCGCTCCCAGGTCCACTTCTATCTATGGGTCAAATAGAACTAAAATGCGTACTAATGCTAAATTGAATTACTTAAAATAGAACTGTTTTGACATGTAAACTGCGTACTTATGCTAAAGTGAATTCTTTGAAAGAGAACTGATTTTGACGTTGAAACTGTACTTAGGCTAAACTGAATTGTTTGAAATAGAAATGTTTTGACTTTTAACTGTGTGTTGACAAAAACTATATTCATACTAAATTGAATTGTTTTGTGGACAAAAACTATACTTATACTAAACTGAATTGTTTGAATTAGAACTATTTGACTAAACTGAATAGCTTGAAATAGAAATGTTTTGACAATTAAACAGTGTACTTACATTTAAACTGCGTTCTTATCCTAAACTGAATTGTTTGACACAGAACAGTTTTTGTATGCCAAACTGAATTGTTTTAAATGGAACTGTTTTTGACATTGAAACTGTACTTGCGCTAAACCGAATCGTTAAAAAAAGAACTGATTATTTGTATAATAACCAACAAAAGTTAATATGCCATAAAACCCAAACAACCACAGAAAAAAAATTATATGCAGTAATTACACTTGTACATTATTTCTTTATTTACTAGCAATATTTCGCTCTTTTTTATTAAAAAGAATTTGAAAAAATAATTAAAGTTATTACTTATGGTTAAATTTAAATTTTATTTGAATGTTAGTAACATCATAATTACCAGTATTAAAAGTAAAATAACTTTATATATCTAATTAATTCTAAATTGAGCTTTAGTTTTCCGCCAAAAATTATTAGTACGGAAGGCTCCCCAAAAAAAACACAACTTTTTCTTTATTGAAATTCATATCAGCAATATTTAATATTTTATATTTAATCTTGAAAAGTGAAATAAGAACGCTAATATGTTTTTTTTTAATAAAAAATTAAGAATATTCAATGAAAAAATTATTCTTAACTTATTATCAATTTATTATGAAAATACAAGGCTCATTAAATAAAAATTCCAGACTTTTTTCGTATGGGCACTTTTATTGATAGTACACACATGAAACTCTAGTCCACTTCGAAGTAATCTCCTGCAATGCACTTGTTCTACCGTTCCAACAACGCCCCATAGATCTCCTCTTGTGTGAGCGTGTCAATGACCTTTGTCACAGTCTCTTTCATCTCCTCAATTGTCTCATAACGATAGACTCTGAGCTTTGGGAATAACCAAAAGTCACAGGGAGCAAGGTCTGGACTACAGGGACGGTGAGGAACTGTCTTGATGCCCATATTGGTTAAATAGTCTGTGACAAGGATGGAGTTGTGGACTGGTGCATTGTCCTGGTGGAAATGGCACTGACCCGATTTGAAGAGTACTGGTCTCGTCCGATGGAATCTTTTTCTGAACTCCCTTAAAAACTCAACATAGAGTTCCTTGTTGACTGTCCGTCCAGTAGGAACCCAGTGCATGTAGATCATGCCAGTGCTGTCAAAAAAAAAGGAATCATCAAATGTTAGTGGGTGGATTTGCTCTGTCTGGTCTTCCTGTGTCTGGGAGAGCCAGCATGCTTCTACTGGGAACTCTGTCTCTTGGTCTCTGGGTCATAGCAGTAGATCCAGCTTTCATCGCAGGTCACCAGAGCATCAAGAACTGCGGGATTTGAATTGATCAGCTCGACCATCTCCCTGCTGTCATGACAACGTCTTTCTTTCTGATCTTCTCTGAGCACCCTTGGGACAAACTTCGCGCATATCTTCTGCATCTTCAGTTCCTCCCGAATAATTATGTGTACAGTTCCTACACTGACATCAAACTGTGCACTGATTGTTTCGATAGACACACGACGGTCCTTATCCATGAAATACTTTATTTGGCCAATCAACTCTGGTGTTCTGATTTCCTTACTCCTTCCACACCTCTCATCATCCCTCAGACTCCCTGCTTTCCTTGAATCTCTTATGCCACTCAAAAACTGATGCTCGATTCATGCAAGATGCTCCAAAAGCAGTCTGAAGCATTCCATACGTTTCTGTGGCATTTTATCCAAGTTTAAAACAGAATTTTATTGCATATCGTTCTTCTAAAGTGTCATAACGTCCAGATTGCATTTTGAAATTCACCAGCTGTGACAATCAGACTTTAGTAGGGTGTATTCCAATTGCTGCTGTAGCAGTTGATTCTAAGCTGAAATCATAAAAATTTGTCAGTCATCTCATATGATGTATAGCAATAACATACTGAATTATCAAGAATCTACGACAATTTTAAATGCCAGTACAAAAAAGACTGGAAACTTATTGAAAGCACCTCGTAGTTAAATGATATTTCTTTTTTATTGTCTTTTTAATGTTTTACCTGGTAATAATCTTTCATTACCTCCTAAAACACTAATTTTTACCTCTTTAAATTTTCTATTTAATAACAAAATTTTGCCTTTTTTCATATTTATACTTAAATATTGAACTGAAAACAAATTTTTACAAAGGGTCCTTGTTTCTTGCTTTAAGATTTACAACATACAATAAGTGAAACTATTTTTTATTTAATAACATATTTATATTTAGCTTGTGTTTTGAGAAAAATATGTCAAAATTTGATACACACGTAAGGTTCCCCCATATAGTAACCTGAACATATATAGATATAGAATTATTTACCTAATAATCTAAAAGAAAATTATATTTTCTTTTTTGCTATATTTATATTTCCTTAAATCATGGTATTAAAAGCTCAGAAAACATTTAAAAAGAAGCTATTTTCTGCTCCCATTTCAAAAATCTTTTTACAACATTCTCATCTTCAGACTTTTGTCTTTTTATTATATACCGAAATTATATTGCATATGGTATACTTCTACCGATTAAATAGCGCCCAAAACACGGAGGGTGGGGAAGAGTTAAGTGACCTGAAAAAAATTTGCAAGGTTTTTGATGAAATGAACACTGAAAATTTCGTTAAAATCGGATGATTTTTGATTTTTGGTGTTTTTTTTCAATTAAGGGTTTTGATTTGTTACAGAACGAAAGGACCATGGTGGCCATGTTGTTAGTAACTATTACAATGCCATCAAAATCAATGCAATACTATAAATAAACGATCTAGTCTAGAAATTGATGTAAAAAGTAAAGTTCTCTCCCTTTAGTCGAGGGCGACCAGAAGACTCCCGTTTTAATAGCTACTACACCAAGATGTAGGGGAGGGTGCTACTCCTTTCCTTGGATTACTCCGCTTTACCCTTGATACATACCTTGTATTGCTGAGTGTTAAGCAAGGAGGTATCAAGTACCATTTTTAAAGTCTTTGGTATGACGCAACCTGGGATTGAACCGCGGTCTCCCGAACCATTGGCGAACACTCTACTCACTAGGCCAATTGATGTAACCTAGTGTATTTGCGTGGATATTCCAAACATAATAAACCGCTATTTAGGTCTAAATAAAAGCATTTATTTAAAATAATTGGGTTTTATGTAACTTACTTTACTATAATATTTGTTCATGTAGAGTAATAGGACATTTAGATACATTTTAATTGAATGAAAATAAAGCATATATATATATATATATATATATATATATATATGTATGTATGTATGTATGTCAAGTTGCACTGCTAGCACGGATTTCCCAGAGGCTCTCTCGCAATTCGTCCCTAGCCTCTATCGTTCCGACATGTCTTCTAGACTACATCTGGTGTCCGTACAATGCTGTTATTCGTAAGTTCTATTTGGCCGACCACCACTTGCACGTCTGTGTGCAGGGGTCCATAGGAGAGCGTCACTTATGAGTTAGTCCTGACTTCTCCAGCTGTATCTCTCATATCTTGTCCGTCTTATTTGGTTGGTTTTAGAGATGGGAGGTAGGTTGTGTTACAGCGGCTGTTTTGCTAGATCTTGCTTCCAATATGACTTGTAGCATTCTTGTGTAGTTCCCGTCTAGATATTTCTGAAAACGCTTAGTCAGCGTCCATTTGGTGCATCCATATAATAGATTTGATACAACTACGGCTAGGAAGAAATTGCGTTTTATTTTATCGGATAGGTCAGACCTCCATATGATCGATAATCCATAGATTGCAGTCCACGCCATCGCTAGGTTCATATTGATGTCCCTTTCAGAAGATGAGATGCTGCTACTGAGGTACGAAAACTTGTCCACTAATTTCAGAGAACCACCATTTAATATATATATATATATATAGTCAACCGGGTTTTGATCCCAAATTGAAACATCTTGCGTGTCTAGCCACGCTGAAGAGTTGTCGTGCAACGAAACTGTCCGTCTAGGGATGACTAAATTTGTATGCCTCTCCCACCCCCAGAAGTCGAGCATCCGAGCGGGAAATTACCAGTAACCATTTACGTGCAAATGCAAAGCTCTGGTTGTCGTTAAGAGTATATGTACATATATATACATAAAGGTACACGAGTGAGTTCGAGTCTCATTGGGTGCCCCTTTCATATGGCCTTGTGCCACATCTAAGCAAAAAGCTTAGTAAATTTCCATATATATACATAAAGGTTCCTTCGCTTACGCTGAGGATGACAATAGTTCATCGGTAAGATATCCGGCTGGTGTAAAGTTAACCAGGTTTCGCTTGAAGCATTTCACTTGTTTAGCTACACAGAAGGGTTATGATACAAGGAAACAGTCTGTCTGTGGATGACTAGATATGAATGTTTTGGAAGAGCTTTATTTCTAAGGAAATTTTTTTCTTGTAACACGTGAATAGAATAGAGCAGAGATAGGATCGGTGTAACATCACATAGTCAAGTGGTGTTGGCACCAGTTTTAACGGTTCTACGACCCCCACCCCGTGACCCTAAGAAAGCATAAAACTCCCTGCGGAAGAGGAAACAAAGAAACAAGAAATGGCCATGCACTTCTTATTTCTCGAATGGTGTGGTATTGCCCAGAAGATTTTTGAGAATTCTGCACCCTGGCGATGAATATTAAAGTTGGTCCCGTCTCTGAAGGAAGACAGAGAGGGTGACTGTAACTAGTTCACTCCTGGTCTACTGGGCCGACACACACTTCGGCTGGTCATGTTCACTGTTACACGAGTCGGATAGGGTTAGGTAGGGGGTGTCTTGGGTCGGTGGCAGTTGGTTGAGACTGCCTGACGAGGGTACCGTGTAGGCCTTGCATTCGCTTCTCGCGACTGACACAGGCGTCCTTGATCCTCAGAGGACCGTCCCTCCAGGCTCTAACCCTCTCCGGAGGGGTTAGGTTTATCGCCTGACATCTGAGACGCCCCTTTTTGGAGAATACCGACGGGGCTCCAGACATTTTTTGAACCGCTGGGTATATAGGGATTACGATCCTGCGCCCGGTACCCACAATAAAAAGGCTTTGTGTCAAACAGGAGCGTATGTGAGTACGACAAGTACCAAAGATAGGTTCCGGTCGGCTGAATAGTGTAATTCCTAGTCCAAGGTTGATTGGTTGATTGGTTGTTTTACGGCGTATTAACCCTTTTCAGGTCATTTAACGCCTAATTAAATTTCAAACAATTCAGCTTAGTATAAAAATAGTTTTTGTTTACAAACAGTTAAATGCCAAAACAGTTTTATTTAAAGAAATTCAGTTTAGCATAAATTCACAGTTTAAATATCAAAAACAGTTCTATTTCTAACAATTCAGCTTAGCATAAGTACACAATTTAGTTCTATTTGACCCATTGATAAAACCCTATCAGAAACTACTACTCCGGAGCCGAGCAAACCTGGGAGCAATGGCAATGAAGGGGTACTCCACATTCCCCAAAGTTCCAGCCTTACAGGAACCTCATCATCAGTTTAGTGTCATATCTACGACACTAGTTGAGAAGCAGTCAGTGTATTCTACAGCCCCAGCCGACTGGGCAACTGGTCTAAATGTTGGAGTCGGAAGTTTTACCACCTTAATTTAAAAAAGATAAAACCAGGAGCGAGGAAGAATGCAGACATCTCCTCGGATCATCAGCATTTCCACCCTTTAATTGCAGTAACGTCATAGTGCATATTATATGCACAGGGATTCATCATCATCATCTTGTCGTGCCATCAGCACGAATGTCCCTGACCCTCTCTCGCTACCCCACCCTATCGTTTATCGCTTCCGGCAGGTCTTCGGGACTACACCCCGTATCTACACCGAGCTGCAGTATGTAGGTTCGAGCTGGTCGCCCTGCCTTTGTTCGTCTATGTGAAGGGGTCCACAGGAGTACATCACTTATGAGCTCGTCCCTACTTCTCCAGCAGTGTCCCGCATGTCTGGTTCGTCTAACTTTGATTGTTTTCGTGATGGGTGGTAGGTGGCCGTATAGCTGCTGCTTTGTGGGGTGTTGCCTCCAGGACTTGTTCAATATTGCTCACAGAGTTCTTGTGTAGTTGCCGTCAAGCTTTTTCTCCATCCGCTTAGTTAGCGTCCATGTAGTGCATCCATATAGCAGTATCGACATGACCGCTGATTGGAAGAAACTCCGTTTCATTTTTCATTTCCCTTCTGGTAAACAACACATTAAGTAAAAGAAAATTATGATCTTAACAAAACTCTTTCGTTTCAATGTATATACAGTGTAACCCGGATATAGGAGAGTTGTAGGGCCTCCGGAGACGAAGTCTCTTATATCTGGGTTTTTTAAAATCCGGGTTTGGTCTATTTTATATACATTAGCACAGGCTCTAATTTGGGACCAGAGAAAACATCTCTTATATCAGGGTCTCTTATATCCGGATTTTTTAAAAATCCGGGTTTGGTCTATTTTATATACATTAACACAGGCTCTAATTTGGGACCAGAGAAAAAATCTCTTATATCCGGATCTCTAATATCCGGGTTTTTTAAAATCCGGGTTTGGTCTATTTTATATACATTAGCACAGGCTCTAATTTGGGACCAGAGAAAAAATCTCTTATATCCGGGTTTTTTAAAATCCGGGT
Source organism: Sepioteuthis lessoniana (assembly GCA_963585895.1). Taxonomy (NCBI): domain Eukaryota; kingdom Metazoa; phylum Mollusca; class Cephalopoda; order Myopsida; family Loliginidae; genus Sepioteuthis; species Sepioteuthis lessoniana. The sequence goes on from CAUZXS010000705.1 coordinate 126,791, forward strand.
TTGGTCTATTTTATATACATTAACACAGGCTCTAATTTGGGACCAGAGAAAAAATCTCTTATATCCGGATCTCTTATATCTGGGTTTTTTTTTAATCCGGGTTTGGTCTATTTTATATATATTAACACAGGCTCTAATTTGGGACCAGAGAAAAAATCTTTTTTATCCGGATCTCTTATATCTGGGTTTTTTAAAATCCGGGTTTGGTCTATTTTATATACATTAACACAGGCTCTAATTTGGGACCAGAGAAAAAATCTCTTATATCCGGATCTCTTATATCTGGGTTTTTTTAAATCCGGGTTTGGTCTATTTTATATATATTAACACAGGCTCTAATTTGGGACCAGAGAAAAAATCTCTTATATCCGGATCTCTTATATCTGGGTTTTTTTAAATCCGGGTTTGGTCTATTTTATATACATTAGCACAGGCTCTAATTTGGGACCAGAGAAAACATCTCTTATATCCAGGTCTCTTATATCCGTGTTACACTGTATGTGTAGGCACACTTTCTATCAAAGTTACGGCAAGGTAAGCTTCGATGTTTCAAAAACATATTACATTTAATGAATGACCCCTTGTTTCTGAGGCGAAACTTTGGTTTGAAAAAGTTGTTCATTACATGAGTATGTTTATTTATATCTATGAGAAATCAATTGATTTCGAAACTAAAAAAAAAACAAAAAAAAAAAAACTTTGAATCGCCTTAAGTAGTGCATGCATCAAGTTCTAAAAAATGACTTTTTCCAGTCACGTCTCGTGAGAAAACTCCGTGACAAAAGCAAGCAATAACCAAGAATAGATCAATGTAGTTGACGACTAAAGAAGAAAAAAACCCTTAGTCGTCAATTACTCTGATCTATTCTACGTTATTACTTGCTTTTGTAACAAGTTCTCCGACGAGTCGTGACCAGAAAAAAAAAAAAGTCCTTTTTTTAGAACTTATGTATGCTCGACTGAAAATTTTCTACATGCCATAAGATATTTATTTTTTATAAGTGTTATGTGCAAAAATTTAGGCTCGAGAAGCTGTAATTTTTCTCACAATATTTTTGCATTCATTGACCAATCAGCGTGTACGCACAAGTTTTAAAATTTCTTTGAGAATTCACAGACGACAATATTTGACTTGCTACGAAAAATTTCAAGGATCAAAACTCAAGATAATTTAATTTTCCCTCCTAGATTGTTAGAAATACATTTTTTTTTAACCTGTTAGAATTATAAATAAAACATCAACATTTTAATCTAATTTAGAGCCTACCTCAATCTTAAAAATAGTGATAAAAGAAAATCTCCTTCAGTAAATACAGAATTATCCTGTACTTTCTCAAAAACTTGCGCTTTACTTCTTTGGAGTGAAGATCTATATTCTTTTCCTTTCTGAATACATTTAATTTCAACATCTTTTAATTATTGTCTTTAATTGGAATCATTTTGAGATGAGGCTTCTTAATCTGAGAATTAATTCTTTTTTTTTTTTTTTTCTTTTCTTTTCGGGGCCCGTGGCACAGCGGATAGAGGCGTTGAGTCTCTACGGTTCCAGGTGAGCATTGTCAGAAGATAGCGGTTTCAAATCCTACCCAAGCCGGCCAGAGGTTTACTTGGTCAAAAACGTGGTGCGATAGACAACAACTATGGAAGGCAGTAATTACTGGGGATACGGTTACAAGACTCAGCATTCCTATCCGAGGTCGCGGTAAATCACCCGAAGAAGGCCAGAGGTGAAATTTGGCCGAAACGTAGTGAAAGAAGGAACATCATAAAAACTACCAAGATGAGGACAAAATTTCTGCAATAAATTAAAAAAACAAAATTCATTCTCATCACTTAATTATCTTAAACTGAATGAATAGGTTGTTGTTTTTTTTTTATTTTCATCTATTTGTACTACTATTACAAATCTCTTCTCTTACTGATGAAAATTTCACTGGTTGTCCTATAAATGCTAACACATAAGTATATTTTCCCACTACATAGTGACACATGAAGACACAGATTTTTTTTACCCTCATAATATGTGCATTTATATTAGGACTATCAAAAACAGCTACATTTCATGTATGAATGTCCATTTTATCGCTTAAAAATAGTCACACTCTGACTAGCATTATTTTCTCTTACATGAAAAGAATGTGTAGCTTCAGCTTTTCAACAAAACTTTTCACTCAATTCAAAGAAATAAAATTTATTAATTTTTGATCGGTATTTTTATTCAAAAACTTTCACCTTTGTCCACTATATATATATATATATATATATATGTGTGTGTGTGTGTGTGTGTGGAGGGGGGATAATCGTGTGCCCTGATGTTCGTTATTCTCTTACTTGCATTTGAAACTCTTATAAAATTCATTTGAAATAAATGAGCAACTGTTTTGATAAATGATATTTTTCTCCTAATTCATCCATTCTGCAAGTCAGAGTTTGTTTTTTTTTGTTTCGTAGAGGAGCGTCAGAGTGCTATGGTGAGTCTTAAAAAGTTGTTCATTACACGAGAATATTCAGTAATTAAGAAAGGTTTCTTTACACTGTTATCCATAAGTAGTTTAATTTTTAAAATAATGACTTCTTAACCACCTTGTATATTGTATATATATATATATATATATATATATATATATATATATATATTTGTGTGTGTGTGTGTATGTGTGTGTGTGTGTGTATGACATTATTTAGACAGGAAATACGCTTTTTGATAAATTTCATTAAATATGACGGACAAGGATTATTTACTCAGCTTTTTTATTAGTTTTTTCCCCCGTTGTACAATTATCACGCAGCACTCAATCATTCACTTGATAACAGAAGAAATGTATATAGTCCTAAAGGAAAAAATATATATAAAAAAAGACTCCATATCCTAGAAGCTCTCCCTATAAAAACTAAACGACTCACATATCTTCACCCTGGGAGTTGGAGGGGTCCTAAGATGCATCGAGCATATGGCAACAATCTACACTCCTAGATAATGATAGCATTAACGCGTGATGATATTATCCATCTGAAATTCATAGCAATAGTATATATATATATATATATATATATATATATATATATATATATATATATATATGCTGAAATACCAGTCAGCACCGATGGTTTAGTTTTATGGCATGTCAACCGTTGTTGGTTATTTAATGCCAAATCCAGTTTTTACATATATATTAAATATATGATTTGGAAACATATTTTGTAGATACACACAGTTAAATGACCAAACAGTTCTATTTTTAACAATTCAATTTAGCAGAAATCAAGAAAGTTAAATGGTTGCAAGTATTGCTATGTCTCAATAACAATTCAATTAAACATCACTCATTTGGTTACACTGTTAAATGATCAAACAGTTCTATTCCTATCAATTCAGTTTAGCATTTGTCATTTGTTTGGACTCAGTTTAAATGACAAACATTTCTATTAGACCCAGAGATAGGACCCTGTCAGGTGCTACCACTCCGGACCAGAGTGGACCAGGGAATGAAGGAGTACTCTACATTCCCCAAAGCTCCTGCAGTACTGGAGCCTCAACATCACATGGTTTAAAGTCGTATCCCTTCTGCAGAGACGCAGTCAGAGTATTCTACAACTCTAGTTGACTGGGCCAAGTCAAGGCCGAATAAGATTTCAAAATTTAGATCACAAATCGGCGAGACTAACTGATAAATGTTAGGTTTCTTATACAATGTTTACTTAAAAGGTGTAAAAATAAATAACACGTTATGGGTGATAAATATAAGATACTTATTATTTTTTTCGTGAATATTATCTATTATTGTCATGCTTATTTTACTTGCTTGTATTACACGATCTATCTATCTATCTATCTATATATATATATATATATATATATATATAAGTTTACCGGACATTGGCCTAGCGGTTAGAGTGTTCGCCAATGGCCCGAGTCGTACCAAAGACTCAGAAAATGGTACTTGATGCCTCCTTGCTTAACACTCAGCATTATAAGGTACGGATCAAGGGTAAAGTAGAGCAATCCAGGGAAGGAGTAGCGCCCTCCCCTACACCTTGGTGTAGTAGCTATCGAAAAGGGAGCCTTCGGTTACCCTCGACTATGGTCGCCCACTTTACTTTTACTATATATATATATATATATATAAGAGTCGTTCAAAAAGTTGAGACTTTTTGAACGACTCTTATATATATATATATATATATATATATATATATATATATATATATATATATATATATGTATGTATATATATATATATAAGACTATATGAAACCTATGGTCGCAGATATGCTTTCATGCTATTAAATATATATAAAAACTAACATATATTTACTAATTATTATTATTATTATTACTATTACTATTATTATTATTATTATTATTATTATTATTATTATTTACTCCTTTAGAGTTTTTCACACCAGTGTTAGATGATGGTTTTTCCCTGGAGTTTGAGTGACAGCAAGTCTCCTTAAGTCTCTTGGATAGTCTCTACCCGTCCGCCAACTTCCAAGTCCTCCAGGCCTTTTAATAATCCTTTAGTTATTGTACCTAACGCACCAGTCACAATTGGCATATTATTATTATTATTATTATTATTATTATTATTATTATATATCACAGATATTGAGCACTCTCCAAATTATACCGCATTTGGTCTGCCACAAACCCATGAAATAAAATAGTGACAACCAACACTGTTATAATATATATATATATATATATATATATATATATATATATATATATATATATATATATATATATATATATATATCACTATAACTCAGGGCGGTGTGAAAAAAAAAACAACAGACGATGCAATTGTAAATAAAAAAATGTTATACTAACTGATATATGGGGGAAAATAAAAGACTAATAACATCCGAACTGCCTGAAAATAATCAACCAATACCGCAGTTTCTATCCAAAAAGAAAAAAACACGATCAAACTTACTGAAGCTAGTACGAAAAAAAATAATTAGGAGTCAAAATTATCCTGATGATGTGGTTGGTGAAAACAAAAAAGGTAGTTTCTGACTCTTTAGGTATTCTCATACACACACGCACACGCACACACACACACACACAAACATATATATATAAGTACATACATAGAGAGAGAGAGAGAGAGAGAGAGAGAGAGAGAGAGAGTGAGAGAGAGAGAGAGAGAGAGAGTGATCTACTATATTTTAAAATATAAAATAACTTCACAGTAAAAATAAGATAAAAACTCATGCTTGATTTTCTCATTGCCTATCCTCTGGTAAAACCAGCCGGGCGCAAAGAAAAGATTATCGACAAAATCGTGTTATTTTTTTTTTAAAAAGACAGAAAATAACGGAACTTTGAAAATATACTTATGGTAACAATAAAACATATATAAATTAATCAAATATCGGCATAAAATTGACCCGAAGGAATTAATATGCCTTTAAGCAAATAAATCAAACCTAAACAAACCCCCGTGAAATTTTCCACCAAAATAAACTGCATAAGAAAAAATGAAAAATATAATTAGTAAATCTCTTTCTGTTGATTTATCTTTTATAGTAAAATTACTCTATCTACATTATTGTATAGAGCATTATCACAATATTTTCAAACTATCAAATTGTATAGTATAAACTGCAGGATAAAAACCCACGACTCTGAGTTTCACGTAACAGGTGTAAATCGGCAACCTAAAACTCCAAGTCGTGTACTATTTGTTCATTTTGCTATTCTATTTTAGAATTGAAAATATTGAAATATTTCTCAGTATTGGTCTGTAAAGATTTTACTGATTAAAAATAGTTTCTTTAAGCCATTTAAAAACAAATTAAAAATTATATATATATATATAATATATATATATATATATATATATATATATGGACCTTTCAAAGAAGATACTTCAATCACAGAAATAGTTTTGCACACGAAATATATAGACAAAGAACTAGTTTATTTAACCATGTGTGGGAAATTAAAAAGAATCTTGTACAGATATTAAAATAGGAGATTGTAAAAAAAGAATGTCGTAAATATAAGGCAGGTGATAGATATTGCCAATTATGCATAGAGGGGAAATTAGCAAGAGATTCCAACAATAAACCTGATGAATTATTTAACCAAAGGTCGGGGATAATATATGTAGCATAAAAAAAGTTTCGTTACTTGGTCGGTAAAATACGATATCTTTTTTATGCTATTTTTAATTCTTTCTGGCGGCCTTTTTATCAATAAAATATGGTTTGGTCCAACGCTTCTTTAGGTAAAACCTTGGCAGATCTCTTCTTACTATATATAATGAAAAATTACATTAATAGATGGATTGATAAACTCTCAAGCTAAGAGAGAAGACACAATTCGTATATATTCATATTCTTGTTTCTGTACAATGAACAGGTGGGTATAGCATTATTTTAGTCTTAAAAGCATCAAACTAGAAAGCTTTTATTGGGAGTATTTTGATACATCCCATCACTTCACAAACATACACGCACTCTCTCTCTCTCTCTCTCTCTCTCTCTCTCCCAAAATAATTTTTTTTTATTGTCGACTTCCATTAACATCTGTTTAGTGAAGTTGTCGACTTTTACACTGGTATATGCGGTGAGTATAAAGCTGAACTTAGAAACAAAAGAAAGAAAACAGACTCATACATCGTTCTATTTTTTTTTTTTTCCTAAAGCGACCATCTTGTCATGAAAGCCAGTCGAATCACACAACCTGTAAGCAAATCTTGTTGATCGACCGATTCGCGTTAAAAAGCGTTGTCAGCATGTTTCTATGAGTTTCCCAGAGTTAGGCATGCCTGGGCCTCCTCGAGGTCAAATAGCCCTGTCTGTTTTTATTGTCATCGCTATCAACGCTCAGATAAATTGTTTGAAAGCCAGCCCCACCAGTTACCCCCTTTCTTTTCCGACTCTTCGGTACCGTATTGAATTTTCTGTCACTCAATTATACACGTCATCAGAACTTCATTGTTTTTCATTATGGACCTTGTCCAGTACGAAATATCGGGAACAAAGGCAATTTGTCCTGAGAATTCTTCGCCTCCTTTCTTTCTTTCGTCTTTGGACTTTTGTACTCAGGGGCTTCTTCACTGGAAATTTCTGTTCATTATGAGCAAGTGTTTGATATATATATATATATATATATATATATATATATATATATATATACGAGGATCATTAAATAAGTTTCCAGACTTTTTTCGTATGGGCACTTTTATTGATAGTACATACATGAAACTCTAGTCCCCTTCGATGTAGTCTCCTCCGACTGCAATGCACTTGTTGTACCGTTCCACCAACTTATGGAGCGCCCCATGGAACTCGTGTGAGCATGTCAATGACCTTCGTCACATCCTCTTTCATCTCTACAATTGTCTCATAACGACAGCCTCTGAGCTTAGGGAATAACCAAAAGTCACAGGGAGCAAGGTTTGGACTATTGGGAGGCTGAGGAATTGTCTTGATACCCATCTTGCTCAAATAGTCAGTGACAAGGATGGAGTTGTGGACTGGCGTATTGTCCTGGTGGAAATGCCACTAACCCAATTTGAAAAGTGCTGGCCTCTTCCGACGGAATCTCTTCCTGAACTCCCTTAAAACCTCAACATAGTAACCCTAACCCTAACCCTTTGGCCAATCAACTCTGGTGTTCTGACTTCCTTAGTCCTCCCACACCTCTCATCATCCCTCACAGACTCCCTGCCTTCCTTGAATCTCTTATGCCACTCAAAAACTGATGCTCGATTCATGCAACATGCTTGAAAAGCAGTCTGAAGCATTCCATACGTTTCTGTGGCATTTTTTCCTTTGAACCTGAAATTATAAAAATGGGTCAGTCATCTCATAAGATATATAGCAATAACATAATGAATTTTCAAGAGCCTACGCCAATTTTAAATGCCTGTACAAAAAAGTCTAGAATTTTATTGAATGCACCACATATATATATATATAGTGCAATTAGAAGGAAAGTTAAACCTGGTTAAGTAGTCATTATGAATTTATTTCGGCGAAGAATATTATTATACTCTCTGTCTCATCAGATGACTTTTTACACGTTAGACTTGAGGTTGCGGAACAGCAAATGTGGAATTACAGTTCATATGTGTACGATGAAAAAAAAAGATTTAAATTATGAAAAAATATATCAATAGGAAATGGATACAACTGGAGTTCAAATTCTGGACGAGGCTGTTTTCATTTCACGTAGAGCAAATACCTTTGGGGCAAGGTATGAATCCTTCTATCTTCCCTCCTACAATGGGTAAAATAGTTGGGCAAATTGGGCTCTTTAGCCTTGATATATCAACCAGTCGAGGAGAAGGAAACCTCTGAATTTAAACCTGTAAAACTCCACTTAAAAATTGACATTTGTCACATCCTGCTCGTGTGAAAGGGTCGGTAAATACACGCACACACACACAAATATATATATATATATATATATATATATATATATATATATATATATATATATATATATATATATATATATATATATATATATATATATATATATATATATATATATATATATATATATATGTGTGTGTGTGTGTGTGTGTGTGTGTGTATAAACAATATTGATTGTGATTCATAACCGTTTAAAATGTACTTCGTAGCTAATATCTCTTCGTAGCTAAATGGTTAGAAGCTTTGGATTAGCGTTTGTATCAACCGGGTTTCGATCCCAGCTACGGGGAGATACTGTCTAGCCACACTGATGAGTTCTGATAGAACGAAACAGATCTGTCTATGGATGACTATATATATATATCATTCAGATGTTTATTCTCTTTCCTCACGGCATTTTATTAATTCTACCCTTGATGATGAAGCAGAACACAATTATATTGCCGAATCTAAAATAGTATAACAAGAGGGGAAGGCTAGTAATAAAAAGATATGATAAATAGAACTATTTCAACGGCATGTCCACCCATCAAGAGTAATTCTATGACTCCAGTTAGGGGATCGCGTTCATATTTTTATTTTTTCTTTAGTTTTTGAAAGTTTTTTTCTTTTACCTAGTCCTATCGAATACGAATAATTCGTAAGCGGATGCCTTTAACCCATCGAGTTGATCGCCTAACAGGTACTACCACTTGGGTCCGAGTGGACCTGGGAGTAATAAGACTGAAGGGCAAACTAGACTACACAGATCTTTAGAAGTGGTTCTCACCATTAGATACAGTTGAGTAACATACTCCTGAAAACAAGAATTATTAAATTTTACGCTTTCCAAATCTGGTAGCTCTTCATCAAATAGATTGGCTAATGAATTGATTGATTGAATAAAATGGCATTTCAACCCATCTAGGGTTATGTCAAGCTGAGACGTTAGGGAATCGTGTTCATTGTACGTTCGTATTCACATTTTTCGTGTAGCTGTTTCTTTTGAGTATTTTGGGTTTTTTTTAATTGTTTTTCTGTTTTTTTGTGGGGTGGTCACAAGGTCCTAGCTACACATGATTATAAAGTAGAACTCAATGTGATAGACTTTGGTTTCAGTATCAGTCTCTGTTTAATGGCATATCAACTTTCGTAGGTTATTAAATGCCAAAGCCATCGTGGTAGAAAGACAGTGGTGGTATTGTTTAACCCCTCGCTAGGAGGGATAAGGGATTTCATGCCTTTCCCCGGGGTATTAGTCCGAAAGTGAACGTAATAGCGTGACTGGAGTTCGAACTCGTTTACAACAATGTCGCAGCCCATCATGTTAGCCACAATGTCAAGGGAGACCCTTTAATGGATAGAGGAAGAGGTACTTGAGTTGACATGACAGTGTAATGTTAATTCGTAATGCAAGCAAGACAGAAAATGTAAACGCTTTTGTTTGGGTTTCTTTTTCTTTAATGACATATCAACCTTCGTGGCTTATTTAATGCCAATATCCTTTTTGTAGAAGAACTGTGGTGTTACTATATAACCCCTCGCTAGGAGGGATAAGGGAGTTCATGCCTTTCCAAAGAGTATTAATCTAAACGTGAACGCAATAGCGCGACTGGAGTTCGAACTCGCTTCCGATGATGTCACAGTCCAATACGAGAACTCTCACATATTGAAGTCGGGTTTTTTTTAAGTAATCTAAAGTGTGACAAGATAGTAAAGCTATTAATAAAATCACAGTATAATAAAAGGTTTGGTTTGGTTTAGTTTGGTTTGGCTTTTATGGCACATCAACCATTGTGGGTTATAAATGCCAAATCTATTTTATACATATAAACAGTTCTATTTCAAGGAATTCAGTTTAGCATAAGTACACAGTTTCACCGTCAAAAAGCAGTTCTATTTCAAACAATTCAGTTTAGCATAAGTACACAGTTTAGTTCTATTTTACCCATAGATACAACCCTATCAGGAACTACTACTCCGGGGCCAAGTGAACCTGAGAGCAATGGCAATGGAGGGGTACTCCACATTCTCCAAAGCTCCAGCATTACTGAAACCTCACCATCAGATGGTTTGTTGTCATATCCAGGACACCCATTGGAGAGTTCTACTTTAAACAATTCAGTTTGACATAAGTACAAAGTTTAGTTCTATTTGACCTAGAAATAGGATTCTACTAGGTTTTACCACTCCGGACCATGTTGAAAGTCTCGCTATTGGATCAAATAAATTAGTTTCAGATGATGAAATGTTTGCCTATTTGAAATCATTGAAGATATATTTTTGTAGTGTATATAATTGCAGATAATAGCTGTTAAAACGACTTTGGCATAAATAGCCCAATAAATGTTGATATGCTGTAAAACCAATTAACAAATTTAAAGAAAATAACGCTTATTTTTATAAGCAAAGATGTTCCAGGTGAAGCTCTTGTCCTCTCTTGCAGAGTCCTGATTCGTATGTGCCCTCCCCCATTCTCACTTTAAACTTCATGTCTATTCTAACTTAACGGAAAGTTGTAAAATAAATTACACTGTGGGTTAGACAAATGCTATAGTAAAGGTTTCGTTTGATTTAATTGGGTTTTATGGCATGTCAACCATTATTTGTTATTTAAAACCAAATTCTGTTTATATATATATATATATATATAATTCGTAAACTCATTTTGGAGATACATTTTTAAATGAGCCTGAGCCCATCCTTTCGTACACAAACGGTTTCAAGTATTTCTGTCTAACACGAATATTTCTATTTACTATCAATCATTTGTTTCAACAAAGTTGAATGATTTCAAGTTTTGCTATGTAACTCGCCAATGGTTCGGAAGACCGGAGTTCAATCCAAAGACTCAAAAAATGGTACTTCATGCCACCTTGCTTAATACTCAGCATTATAAGTTAAGGATCAAGGGTAAAATGGAGCAGTCCAGGAAATGCAGTAGCGCACTCCCTTACACCTCGGTGTAGTAGCTATTAAAAAGGGAGCCTTCGGGTCACCCTAGACTAAGGTTGCCAACTTTACTTTATTCTCTTCAACTCTATTCATTCATTTGCACACTGTTAAATGGTTCCACGTATTGCTATGCATCACTAACAACTCAATTAAATATTTGTCATTTGTTTACATACAGTCAAATGATCAAACAATTCTATTTCTAATAATTCAGTTTATCATAAGACATTTGTTTGCACACTGTCAAACATTTCTATTTGATAGGACTATCAGGTGCTACTACTCCGGGCCACAGTGGACCTGGAAGCAGTGCCAATGAAGGTGTACTCCGCATTTCCTAAGACTCCATCGTTACTGGAGCCTCACAATCAAATTGTTTAGTGTCATGTCCAGGATACTCGTTTGGGAAATCTTACCCCTCTGCCGAAATGCAGTCGATGTATTCAACAGTCCTAGCCGACTGGGTCACGGGACACTGGTTGGTGGAGTCTTATCTCTCTGCAGAGATGCAGTCGATGTACTCGACAGTCCCAGCCGACTGGGCCACAGGACATTCGTTGGGGGACTCTTACCCCTTAGCAAAGATGCAGTCAGTGTATTCGACAGTCCTAGCCAACTGGGCCACAGAACACGCGTTGGGGGAGTCTTACCCCTCAGCAGAGATGCAGTCAGTGTATTAGCACATGTATGAGCACATGAAAAAAAGTAAAGACATGTACCAAATAGGAAAAATATTTCAAAACCATCCCAGTAAAACTGGTCTATAACGGAGCAAATTGTTGGCGACTTTAGTCAAGGGCGACCAAAAGGCACACTTTTCAATAGCTACTACACCGAGGTGTAGAGGAGGGTGCTACTCCTTTCCCTGGATTGCTCCACTTTACCCTTGATACTAAGCAAGGAAGTATCAAGTAACATTTTTAAAGTCTTTGGTATGACGCGACCTGGAATTGAACCCAGGTCTCCCAGACCATTGGCGAACACTCAAACCCACTAGGTCAATAGCATCCCGAAATTAAAAACTCTTTGAAACAGATTCAATGAGGGGTTCCCTAGAGCACAGAAGATTCCTTTGTATATCGGTAAAACACAACCAGTTTAAAAAAGTGGTAATTTGAACTTAAACTATTTAGAACGATGTCTCGACTTTCCAATGAAACTGGCGTCCTCATTTAAATCAATTTCATCGAATTAACGATTCATTACTATTCTCGTTAAGTGTAATTACATGTCATCGAATGAGTTTATTCATAGCTGAATACCAATATCATTTAATAAAGAATTCATTATTGGGGTCCGGTATACTGATTTTGCACGTGAATTTCACTAAAATACTATTCTCGTTCAGTTAATTCAAATCATATCAGTGAACTAACACTTCACTGTGAGAAAGTTGTGAACATAAAAAAGGATTAAAAGAAGTGGTAGCATCTTAATATTGATATTGATATTCCCTCTATGAGACGAAAAAGCCGATAAAGTCTGCTGTTATCGCAAGATATTCGTGGGGATCTCTGGGATAATGCTTTCTTTCCGAAACCATGTCTGAATCCAGTGTCATCATCTTATGGAGTCCTTGTTGCCCATACAACTGTGTTTATAGTTTATCTATTTTGTATTTTTCGCTACACACACACACACACACATACACTTACATATATATATATATATATAAGGCAAATTCAGCGTAACGGTTATCGAAGTAGGAATGGAATCGGTGACTCTAGTTCAAATCCTGGACGATGTTTGCGTTTCATTTTGCGCTAATGGTCTCGCGAAAAGGCATGAATCCATGTGTTTTCCCCACAGCTATGGTTAAGTAGCAGGACAGACTGGTTCATTAGCCTTTATTATGCAACCAGTCTAGGAGAAGAAACTAGCTTTACCCCGCTTCAAACCTGAACTTGTTTCACGTCCCACCCGTGATAGAGAGTTTGGGTGTATATATATTGACATAATAGTTAGAGCGTTCGCCAATGGTCTGGGAGACCGAGATTCAATCTTTGGTCGAGTCATGCCAAAGACTCTAAAAATGCTACCTGATGCCTCCTTGCTTAACACTCACCGTTATGATGTACGAATCAAGGGTAAGTGAAGGATTTTCAGGAAAGGAGTATTGCTTTTCCTTACACCTCTGTGTAGTAGCTATTGAAAAGGGAGCTTTCATGTCGCCCTCGACTACGATCGGACAACTTATTACACAGACTATTTGGAGGTGCCCATGGTGTAATGGTTACCGTCTTAGGAAATGAACACGGCGACACGAGTTCAAATCCTGGACCTGACTGATTGCATTTCACATAGCACTAATACCCTTGGGAAAGGTATGAATCCAATTATTCTCCCTCCAGCTATGGGTAAATAGTAGGGTAGACTAGGTTCTTCAGCCTTGGTGAGGCAACTAGTCTAGGAGAAGGAAAACTCTGAATTCAAACCTGTTAAACTTCGCTTAAAATTTGACCGAGCGGAGGGGTTGGTAAATATGATTACACAGAGCTGTAACCAAGAAAAATCGCACATCAAGTGAAATACTCTTATAATACTCTACATTAAAGAATGAATTCTTTCCATTCTGATTTGCAACTGAATAATAATTTTGTGGGGCATGTGTTCACACTGAAACTCATTTTTTAAGTATCCAAAATCACAATATAAGGAAGATAGGTCAGAGATATTAATTAGGATCCTTCACTCTTTTTTATGTTGAAGCATCGATATCAACCCAGATTTCTGTTACAAACAATAACCTAACAGGTTCTTGGATAACCCTACTTGTTGTAATTTACTAAGCTTTTTACTTAGAAGTGGCACAAGGCCGCATGAATGGGACAACCAGTGAGACTCGAACTCACATATAGCTTGCAAATCATTACACCACCGGAGATGCCCCTAGATAGTAGTTGTGACAAAAATAATCTGTTAAAAGTTTCGGATCTTTTTATCGACACGTAATGACTTGTTAAAAATTCGTGGATCAGCCGAAATTCTACATCACTGTAATTGCACCATTCAAATTTTTAGTTAGTTGGTTTTTATGGCATATCAACCTTTGTAGGTTATTTAATTCCAAATCCATTTTCATGCAAATATTCAGTTCTATTTCAAACAATACAGTTTAACATGAGTACACAGTTTAATTGTCAAAAACATTTCTATTTCAAGCTATTCAGTTTAGTCAAACAGTTCTAATTCAAACAATTCAGTTTAGCATAAGTATGCAGTTTAGTTTATTTAACCTATTTACAGGGCCCTATCAGGTACTACCATTCCAGGCCAGAGTGAACCTGGGAGCAATAGCAATGAAGGGGTGCTCTGCATTCCCCAAAGCTCCAGCGTTACTGGAACCTCACCATTAGATTGTTTAGAATCATCTCTAGGACACTCGTTGGGGTGGGGTGGGGGTCTTAGCCCTCTGCAGAGAAGCAGTCGGTGTATTCTATAGCCCCAGCCAATACGAAAAGTTAATGTCAAAACAGTTTTATTTTATAATATTCAGTTTAGCATATCTACACAGCTTAGATGTCAAAACAGTTCTATTTCGAGCAATTCAGTTTAGCATAAATACGCAGTTTAAATGCCAAAAATAGTAAACTCAGACCATAGTTTAGTTCTATTTAACCCATAGATAGGACCCTTATGCAGTTTAGTTTATTTAACCAATATACAGGGCCCTATCAGGTGCTACAACTCTGGGCCACAGTGGACCTGGGAGCGATGGCAATGAAGGGGTACTCCGCATTCCCCAAAGCTTCTGCATGACAGGAACCTTACCATCAGATTGTTCAGTGTCATATACAGGATATTCGTTGGGGGGGGGGTGTCTTACGCCTCTGCAGAGAAGTAGTCGGTGTATTCTACAGCCCCAGCCGACGGGCCAATTACACTAATAGATCTATTTGCTACATTTAATTGGTTTCAAGCATTTCTATATAATATTAATTATTCAATTTAATTGTAATTATTTGTTTGCACAGAGCAAAATTGTTTTAAGTATTGCTATCAAATACTAATGATTCAGTTTTATATCAATCATTAGTTTACTCATATTTAAATGGTTTTCGGTATAGTGAATGATTAAATAGTTCTATTTGATCTTAACAAGTATTACCATTTTGGATCTGAGTGGATTTTGAGTAATGGCAATGAAGGGGAACTCAACATTCCCCAAACTCCAGGACTGAAACCTCGCTATCAGGTGGTTTAGTGTCATATCTAGGACAGTCGTTGGCGGTGGGGATCTTACCCCACGGCAGTGATGCAGTCGGTGTATTGTACAGCCCTAGCACTGGGCACCAGAGAAATGTTAGGTCAAGCAAGAATGTAACCTTCGACGTCGACTCTATTTTTTAGATTGGTTGGTTGGTTGGTTGGTTGGGTTATTTAACGTTTGTTTGTAGGTTATTTAACGCCAAAACCATTGTTATGCAAATAGTAAGTTCTATTTCAAACAATCAGTTTAGCATGAGTACACAGTTAAATTATCAAAAACATTTCTATTTCAAGCTATTCAGTTTATTCAAACAGTTCTTATTCAGTTAATTCAGTTTAGTATAATTACAGATTTTGTTCATACCCAGTTAAACGTCAAAACACTTTTATATTAAACAATTCAGTTTTGTGTAAGTAGAGTTTCAATGTCAAAAACAGTTCCATTTCAAACAATTCAGTTTATCAAAAGCACACAGTTTAAATGTAAGTACAGTTTAACTGTCAAAAACATTTCTCTTTCAAGCTATTCAGTTTAGTCAAACAGCTCTAATTCGAACAATTCGGTTTAGCATAAGTATGCAGTTAGTTCTATTTAACCCATAGATAGGTCCCTGTCAGGTATAATCATTCCGGGCCAGAGTAGACCTGGGAGCAATAGCAATGAAGGTGTGCTCTGCATTCCCCAAAGCTTCAGAATCACTTGAACCTCACCATCAGATTGTTTTGTGTCATAAACAGGACACTCATTGGGAAGGGAGTCTTATTCCTCTGCAGAGCTGCAGTCGGTGTATTTTATAGCCCCAGCCAACTGGGTAGTTTTTTTTTAGGTGAAAAATTGTTCATTATACGTGTATATACGGTAAATAAAGAAAAGACTTGTTTATTTCTGGGGTTGACTAAAACTATGAAGTGTGAAGCCAGTGTAGCTTATCTGGTAAGACCTCCAATGTGAGATAATCTTATTAGCCTCGTTTATCTGTCTGTGTCAACATGTCAGGGACCATTATGTCATCCATTGACACGATAGGATTGCTCAGTAATTGGATTCAAGCTTTCTTAAACTCAAGCGAGGAACAAAAACGTTTTTGTTTTTTTTTTGGTTTTTTTGGTTTTTTATATTTGCTGGTTAATTACACTTCGTTACTGTAGACAGTTTATTTAGGTATTCACAAAATGTAAATTTATTTTGACAACTAGGCTTCAAGTATGAGGTACTCTGTGAGAACCGAGCTCACAGCTCATGATCTACTTTCGGAAGTGTAAAAGCTAATTGTCATTTAACAGACAAAATAGGAATAACTTTTTTTTGAATAGCACTCTTTTGGAGTCGAAGTACTGATACAAAAAGCTAAGAGACTTTCCCCACTGAAAATGTTAGTGTAAAAAGCTATCAATTTTTTCCAGTTCGAATACTGATAGAAAAAGCTAAAAATCATCCCTCAGTCAAAATATTAATGTAAAAAAAAAGTCTTTTCCAGTCGAAGTACTAATACAAAAATTATGAGTCTTTTCCCACTCAAAATGCTAGTGTAAAAAGCTATTTTTTTTCCGGTAAAAATACTGATATAAAAGTGTAATTTACCAGTCAAAATATTAATGTAAAAAAAAAAGTCTTTTCCAGTGGAAGTACTAAAATACAAAACACTAAGAGTCATTTACGAGTCAAGATGTTAATGTAAGAAGCTACCAGTCAGAATACTTATGCAAAAAACCTAATAATAATTAAAAACAAATCGTACACAGTCTCCCATGATAACATGTAATTTCTACTGCTGAAAACATTGGAGATTAATTCTCTAATTAATTGATTAGTGTTTAATAAACATCGTCGACAGCTCACATCAACTTAACCCTATAATTTAGGTATAAAGTTACCTCTAAGCCTAATTGATGTAAGTCATTTAATTAAAGAAAATATAACATCTCGGCGATCACTTTTAGAAATGCCAAATAAAAAAAAAATGAGTCAGAATATGCTATGTGGGAAAAAAACTATAAATAAAGAGGTCACCGACTGATTATAAATGTCAAATATAATTGTACAATATTCACAGGTTTGCGTCTTGATTAACAATGGAAGCAACAGCTTTATTTTTTCTGCAATAATACTGTCAGAATGGTAAGATAATCACTGTCGCAAGCCAATCAAGAAAATCTATTGTCTTATAAACTGGTAATATTACAGAACACAGGGATAATCAGATTCATGCCTTTCCCCAAAGCGATTGTCTTTTCGTGCTTCTATTAGCCTTATATTCTATCTGCTCGCACGGAGGCCGATCAGTTGATAGCTTGGTGACTGAAGTGGCCCAAAAGAGGAATGCCGACGGGACCAAGTATTTTCTATAATGGTTACGTATGAGTTTTGGTTTGGTTTCGTTGCGTTTGGTTTTATGGCATATCAACCATTGTTCGTTATTTAATGCTGAACCCTGCTTTTACATTTATATTAAGAAATATGATTTGAAAACACATTTTGTAGATACATACAGTTAATTTATGTAACAGTAAAGACTAAAAAAAATGGTACTTGAGGCCGCCTTGCTTAGCAATCAGCATTTTAAGGTAAGCATCAAAGGCGAATTGGAGCAATCCAGGGAATGTAGTTGCGCCCTCTACTATACCACGGTGTAGAAGCTACTGAAAAGGGAACCTTCGGGTCACCCTCGACTAAGGTCGTCAACTGTACTCAATTTCTAACAATTCAATTTAGCATTAGTCAACCAAATTGAATGGTTTCAATTAAACATCAGTCGTTTGTCCACACACAATTAAATGATCAAACAGTTCAACCGGGTGTTTGTCCACACACAATTAAATGATCAAACAGTTCAACAGGGTGTTTGTACACACACAATTAAATGATCAAACAGTTCAACCGGGTGTTTGTCCACACACAATTAAATGATCAAACAGTTCAACAGGGTGTTTCAAAATAGATGCAGCCCATTAATATGATAAGGATTTATTACTGAGACAAGTGCAATGGCGGCCATTTAGAACACGTTCTGAGCTGAAGACATCAAATCAATGTTTTTTTTTAATTTTTAATTTTAATATCGGCTTCCCAAACATGCAATCTTTTTTTCGAGTTTCTTGTTTCAGTAATAAATCATTTATATATTAATTAGTTGCATCCAATTTGTGACAGTTTTGAATGCTTTTGTCTCTAAATAAATTGTGACGCAAAATATTTTCTTCTCTTGTCCAAGGCATTATGATTAAGGATTTAATAGTTGTTATAGAATACAATTTTCAAATCTGAACCAAAAAAAGAACACAACATAATTATTAGTAAAGTTATTAGCAGTCATATGGATTCGATATATATTGAGATACACTATATTTCAAACAATTCAATTTAGCAAATGTTATTTATTTGCACTTGTTTAAATTTCAAACAGTTCAATTTGACCCGCAAATAGGATGCTATCAGTTACTGCCACTCCAAGCAAGAATGAACCTGGGAGCAATGGCAATAAAGAGGTTCTCGGCATTCCCCAAAGCTCCGGCATTACTAGAGCCACACTGTAATATAATGGCCGAGGGATTTCGTTTTATGCCTTTGGGTTTAGTTAGGCTGAGAACCTTTCGGCTCAGTGCATGGGTTACTTAGGTGCAACATTAACACAGGTGTTCACGCGTGCGCGCAGAGCGGACGTGTCACTCAGAGATGTCACAATAGCCCAGATGGGAAACAGGGCTAGCAAGTGCGAATGACGTCACGGACCGGAAGCGTGCGAAGGATTTTGGGAATTTTGAAGAAAGTTAGTTGAGTTGAGAACTGGACACCGAACGAGAAGGGTTGACTTTCGCTTGCTCGCGGAGGCCTTGGGCAGGTGTCGCACGAAATGGGGGGCATATGAAAAAGCCAGAATAGAAAGAATGTGTATCTCTCTCCTTATGTTGAAGAACCTTTAAACTCAAAGGTTATAAAAAGTTTCGTACCTGAACTGAGAAGTCATTACATGTTTTTCGAATTTCGAGATTCCTATGTTCTATCTTTATGGACATTCGATGTACGTTTCACACATAGGCATATCATGGCTATGGTACAACACAAGATTATTTAGAGTTATATCCAAGACACTCGTTGAGCGAGTCTTCTCCCTCTGCAGAGATGCAAATGTTATATTCTGCAGCCCCAGCCGACTGGGCCAGAGAGAGAGAGAGAGAGAGAGAAAGAGAGAGGGGGGGGAGAGAGTCGGGGAAATCCATGCTAGCAGTGCGATTTCATGATGCTCTGGATTAGTAAATAGTACCAATCAAAATGTCGCTTATTATCATTACAGAAGAGTCTTCAAGTAAAAGGTTAATGTGGAAATAAAACACGCAAACATCAAAACAAATAATAAGATGTTGACGAGAAAAGATGTTGTTTTTCTATGTATTATTTTTGGTAATTAACAAAATATGTTTTTGTGTAAGAATTCATTCTTGTATGTGAAATGTGTTTTAAAATTCTTTTATTAATTGCTTACATGGGTATCTATCCTGAAATCCTTTGAGGATAAAACTTGGTTATCGTCGCGAAATTTGAGACTGATATTTTTGGTTCGGTGGTTGGAGAACCTAAGTCCTCTGGACTTTTATTTTAAGGGGTTTAGTCTATTTTGGTCGTTGTTTTTATCTGACTCCATTTTTTTGTTTATCTCTCTTACTCATTATTATTTTTCCTGGTTTCGCTTCTTGGTGTAACACTATGTAGGTGGCCCACCAAGCAGACGATTCCTTTGTCTGTTTTGGCGCGAAACCAGACAAAGGGTTTTGGACTTGAAATCTCGCCGTGAACGGAAGTGGAAGGGGACGCAAGAAGAGAGTTAGTTGGAAAAGGAGCTCGAGAAGGAGTTGGCGACGGGACACGGACAGGGGCAGTCGATACCGGACACCGGAGCAGAGAGGCCAGTCGGCATGAGATAGGGTCCAGCGACAGTGAAGAAGATCGAGTCAAGATGAGTCGGCATTCCAGTTGCTTTGTGGAATTTTCGCTAGTAATCCATGCTAGCGTTAGTCTATATATGCTATCAGGAAATGCAGTGTTGCATAACCCCGCTTCTGCACTTGAGTTAACCCCAAGTGTTTGTTCGTTTGTTCTCTTTCCTCCCACTCCCTCGATTGTATTCTTGTCGTGGTAAGAAATGTGAGCTACCCCTATCGGAACCACTAGTTGATCACCGGCCATAAAGAAGTGAAATGGTTAGAAGAAGGTTGACGTATGGTGGGGCGAGGGGGTAACATCACATTGGTATATGAAAGCTGTAAAGGAATTATATGGAAAGAAGACAGGAAAAAAAGATGGAAGGCCAAGATATCTTTGATATTTTAACTTTATTTCTGGGTTCAACTATCATTCTGTGGGTGTGGAAATCATTTCTGAATCCAAATGAAATTGTTGCGTCTCCCAGACACGGTGTTAAAATGCGTAAGTCGTTCTTGGGCATATATGTCCAAATTTGGTGTTTAAGGCGTTAACGGCGGGTTCGACGCTTTGGGGGAGATATGTCTAAATCAAGTGTTTTAGTTGTAGTTAGTAAGTCCATTATATGGTATTTTAGTTGTGAATCTGATGAGGACATTATTTGATATTTTTAGTCGAAAGCAGTTGTTTCAACTGCTACTAGTGGAAATACTACATTTTAAACTAATTTCTGCAGTGCAATTAAACTTAGACAAATGGCAATGGTAGCTCCATATTGCTAAATTCTTACCAATTTTACGTTTTAGATAGAATACGTCACGATCATGTTTTGGACTGATGTACACCGTGCGTTTCTGCTGAGACGTTTTTTAGAGTAGTAAATCTGTATTACTACACAGATGTTATATATATATATATATATATATATATATATATATATATACGTGGTGCATTCAATACGTTTCCAGACTTTTTTTTTTGTACAGGCATTCAAAATTGTCGTAGACTCTTGATTATTCAGTATGTTATTGCTATACATCTTATGAGATGACTGACAAATTTTTATGATTTCAGCTTCAAATGAACAGCTACAGCAGCAATTGCAATACACCCTACAAAAGCTTGATTGTCACAGCTGGTGAATTTTAAAATTGCAATCTGGACGTGAGGACACTTTAGAAGAACGATATGCAATAAAATTCTGTTTTAAACTCGGAAAAAATTCTCAGAACTGTATGGAATGTTTCATACAGCTTTTGAAGCATCTTGCATGAATCGAGCATCAGTTTTTGAGTGGCATAAGAGATTCAAGGAAGGCAGGGTGTCTGTGAGGGATGATGAGAAGTGTGGGAGGAGTAAGGATTTTTTCAAGTCTTCTTATTTTTCTTGTGGCGGGATCTAGATTGTAAAGGAATTGTCCTATGTCTTCTGCCCAAGCGCTTTCAACCATACTTTTGGTCATCATCAGGGGTAGTGTAGTTTTTAGTTGACAGTTTGAGTTTTTATTGTTTTATTTATTTTTTGTGTTTTGTTTTGAAATTGTCGGTTGGAATGTTTTCAGCGATTTGTTTTAAAACGTTCGGTTGGTAAAAAAAAGGGTTACTAATAGAGCTTGTGATTTTTAGTTATTAAAAATAAACAGCGTTCCACCATCTTTAACAAAACATGCTTAAATAATAACTAGCTTCGTAAATATACACTCTTCAATATATATATATATATAAATGCAAATGTTTATTACTAACCGATAATCTCCAATTTTATACCACTAATTTATTTAAAATTTTCAGAGAGTATTTTATTCGAATTCAGGAGTGTTTTTATATACTTCTTTTCCAAAAATATTACAATAATTTAAAAAAATATTTTTAATTAGTCGTTTTTCTCCGAGAAAAGCCGAACGCGAAAACATAACTTCCGTTTCAAAGAATTTTACACGTGACTTAATCTTTCTGTATAGTGACTTTCTTTTTTGGTTGAATCAAACAGAGACACTAAACTTAAACCATATTTCGTTGGTTCAGTAGTAAGTAATTTTTTTATTCTAACGAATTGTTTACAAAATATTTTCTTTAATTTTTTTCAACAATCCTTTTTTTTTTTTAAATTCAACGAAAGACAGCCATTAAAAAGTTTTCTTTATTAAACCATATTTCGTTGGTTCAGTAGTAATGAATTGTTTACAAAATATTTTCTTTTCTTTTTTCAACGTGACTTTTTTTGTCTTGAACTTCAACGAAAGACATTTTTCTTTCGTTAATAAACTTTAAGCCGTATTTCGTTGGTTCAGTAGTAAGTAAATTGCTTTTTATTCTAAAAAATTGTTCTTAAATTTTACATGGAAACTGGAACTACCAAGAATATTGTGTATCCAAAAGTATTGGAAAAATTAAACATATTAGAAACATGCATTTTCTTTTTTTTTTTATTTAAACAAACGGAGCCACAGCAACACGTGGCCGGGTATAGCTATAAGTATATAAAAACACTCCTGTATTCGAATACCCGGCCACGCGTTGCTGTGGATCAGTTTGTTTAAATGCAAAAAAAAAAAAAAAAGAAAATGCATGTTTCTAATATGTTTAATTTTCCAATAATTGGATAATCTATACAAATAAAAATGGAAATGTTTGTTACTAACCGATAATCTCCAGTTTTATAGCACTAATCTGTTTAAAATTTTCTGAGAGTATTTTATTCGAATTCAGGAGTGTTTATATATACTTATTATCCAAATATTGGAAAATTAAACATATTAGAAATATGCATTTTCTTTTTTTTTCTTTTTTTTTTCCATTTAAACAAACTGAGTCACAGCAACGCGTGGCCGGGTACAGCTAGTATATATATATATATAAGAGGTAATCTTAAATGGTTTCCAATTTAAGCAGAAAGGGTTGTCCGTTTATATATATATATATATATATATATATATATATATATATATATATATATATATATATGTATATATATATATATATATATATATATATATATATATAATTTTTTATCTAATATTCATATTAATTTTTCAAAGGATGAAGAAAATTAAGAAACAATGTGTGAGTGTATTGAATTTGCAAAATTTTATGTACATTTCATAGCTTAGTTGGGGGTGTCCTCGTGGTGTAATGGTTAAAGCGGTGGATTGCAGAATCGTAGTAAGCGAGTTCGAACTCCAGTCGCTCTATTACGTTCACTTTCGGACAAATACCCTGGGAAAAGGTATGAACCCCCTTATCCTCCCAGCTATGGGTTAAATAGTACCACTGCTGTCCTCCAATAGCTACTACAAGTAGTGTAGGGGAGAGTGCAAATCCTTTCTCTGGATTGCTCCGCTTTACTCCTGATACGTACCTTATAATGCTGAGTGTTAAGCAAGGCGGCATCAAGTACCATTCTTAAAGTCTTCGGTATGAGTCAACCTGGGAAAGAACCCTAAGCTCCCGGGCCATTGGTGAACACTATATATATATATATATATAATGTAACTGGAAGAAAACTCAACTACGGTTAAATTGCCATTATGAATCTATTTCGGTGAAGAATATAATCTTCCTCTCTTCTGATGTCATACACGCTTAATTTGAAAGCAAAAATAGTATATATATATATATATATATATATATATATATATATATATATATATATATATATATATATATATATATATATATATATATATATATATATATATGTTTGTGTGTGTTCAGGCGAATAGGAAAGGGAGTCAAAGAGAGACATACATACAAATATATCCGTTATATACATACATGTATACATATCTGTTATATATATATATATATATATATATACCGAGACATACATACATACATATAGGAGAAATATGTGGAAAGTCAGGTAAATCAAACACGTAACTTAGATTTATCCATCTTTCCACATATTTCTATCATACTGTCAGATTCACTAAAAATCTATCTTTTCAATATATATATACATATGAACACATATATTCATACATGCATATAAAAGCACATGTGAGATTTTCTGCACTGACTGCCATTGACAATTTTTTTTTAAAAACTTGGTTTTTTAAATATATAAACATGTTCATAGATAGGAAGAGATTGACTGGTATGAGATAGACACTGATACAACTTAAGAGAAAGTACTTTGAAAGGTGAAAATCTGACTTTAATACACGTCAAGTATTAAGTGTGCATTCGTATATCCGAATGTCTGTATCATATTGCCAGCTCGTTCATTTTCTAGCATAATGCGTTGTCTTTTTTCTTTTCTTTTTTTTTTTTTTGTTATTGTTGTTGTATTTTGGGGGTTTTTTGTTTTTGTTTTCATCCTTTCACTATCTGTCTGTCTATCTGTCTCTCTTTCTCTCTCTTTTCTGTAAGGTGTCCGCTTTCCTGCGGTGTTGAATGACACTCAATTTGTTACGGAAGATCAACGAGGTGGATTGTAGCGATTAGTGACACTCAAACATCGCAGATTTGCACCCACTGAATTCTACGCACCAAATGACCTGGTGCTTAATCACTAAAACCCACTTAGTGCTGGTGTGGTAACTTGATTAAAAAAATGCACATTTTTCACTACTTAAATATCTTCCGTATAAATACTTATACAGTTTTAGGTAATGAGACTTATATGAGTTGTAGACTTAAAAGCAGAAACAATAGACACGTTTAGGGTTGTATATTTTTTGATCAGGGAGAGATTTTCTTCCTTGAGGGATAGATTTTTAATTATTTGAATTTCACTTATAAGATTTTGATATTGAAATTGAAAGAAAGAAGAAAAGGCAAAATTGTAAAGTTTCGTATTTGTTGTTTTTTCTTTTTCTTTCATTTTTTTTTTTTTTTGTTAAAGAAAATGAAATTAAAAGTGCAACATAAAAGAATATGAAAATGCAGTATAAAAAAGAACATGCATAAAATAGATTTGAAGAAATGCTATGCTGCATTTCCTATTTATATTGTAAAATTGTGATTTCTATGGCTTCATTTAAGTTTTATTTTGAATTTATGTTCTATTTTCATATTTTGCTTTGCATTAAACTGGAAATCAAAAATCAAGATTACTTCAAATATCAGCCATTTTTTGTTGGGGAGGTGGATTTGGTTTTCGATGTTTCCAATGTTTTACGACATACAATTTTTGTTGCATACCGTTTTATTTATTTACTTATCTTTAAGTCGTGTTTAAGCAAAAATTAATTGCTTTGAAGTAAGTTCGAACGAATTACAACATTCATTTTCTTCTAAATGATTTTAGACTACCTTATTCAACTATACCTAAGAAACATTTACAAATTGTCCAAATCTAGGCATTGAATACCCCTTAAGGGTTTGATATGGCGTTAAACAAAAGAAACCAAACTAACAGTTCGAATCTGCCAATATTCAGTCCCAATTTTTTGGCTATTTCAAACTACCTTATTCAGCTCTACAATTTCATTATAAGTAAAATGAAGTTGGTGAACTTGGTCGAAGGTGATTCGAAGGCTCCCTTTTCAATAGCTACTACACCAAGGTGTAGGGGAGGGTGTTACTCCATTCCTTCGATTGCTCCACTTTACCCTTGATCCTTACCTTATAATACTGAGGGTTAAGCAAGGCGGCAGCAAGTACCATTTTTTGAGTATTTGGTATGACTCGACCTGGGATTGAACCCCGATCTCCCGGGCCATTGGCAAACATTCTACGCATTAAGCAAATGGTGTCATAACTATTTATCTAATACGGATACTTTCACAATCATAAGCTTTTAAGTATTCCTATCTAATACTTAAAAGCTTATGATTGTGAAAGTATCCGTATTAGATAAATAGTTATGACACCATTTGCTTAATGCGTAGAATGTTTGCCAATGGCCCGGGAGATCGGGGTTCAATTCAAGGTTCGCCAATGGCCCGGGAGACCTGGGTTCAATCCCAGGTCGAGTCATACCAAAGACTCAAAAATGGTACTTGATGCCTCCTTGCTTAACACTCAGCATTATAAGGTACGGATCAAGGGTAAAGTAGAGCAATCCAGGGAAGGAGTAGCGCCCTCCCCTACACATTGTTGTAGTAGCTATCGAAAAGGGAGCCTTCGGGTTACCCTCGACTATGGTCGCCAACTTTATCTAATACTAATAACTTTGAAACCGGTCAATTTGAGCAATAAATGGTTAACTTAACTTTATTTGTTTAACAACATATCAACTCCGGCCTCGGGTCGCTCTGTCAATGCATCTGTCGAAAATCTGCAGCAAACAGGGCTTTTTTCCAGGTAGGACTTGTGACCCTTCCTCAATCAAATCCCAAAGTACCTTCTTCAATGAGCAACATAAACAGCGATGAGATGCTGTATTTGCTCGGGAGGAAGCCGGTTCAACCCGACCAGGGTGAAAGCCAATACAAGTACAAGTAAGTAAGTACAACTCCTTATGGGTAATTTAAAGTCATTCTATATTCTTAATGTACCGTTGAATTTTTTAAATCTCACTTTTTCTTTTTTCTCTAATAATTTGTTTTTACACATTCATATCAAGTATTATTATCTAATACAAGTAACTTGCACAATGTTGTGTAGTTTCAAACGTGTCTAAGATTTATAATTTATTCATAATAGCGTAGTTACGAGTAAATATTACAATTGGTTTGAGTCATAAATAATTTCCGTTTTAGTAATATATAATCTATTTATTAATAATTCAACAATGAATGAATTTCAATCAGTAGTATATTCACCGTTATTTTGAACCACGTCTCGCCATTCACTTTGATTCCTCAAAGTAAAACCTGCTTAAAACGAGCTTAAGAAGTTTTCCACTCACGTTTTCACCAGATTTTGAGAAATCTTTTAGTCATTCAAAGCATTTTGCAGAGAAATCACTTGGTGCAAGGTCTGGTGAATATGGTCAATGAGGAAGAACAAACCAGTCTTAATCCAATATCTTTTCTTGCGTGATTATTGCTGAATGTGGACTTGCGCTATCTAGGAGAAGCACAACGCCACTCCAGTTGATGGGAGTGTAGCAGCTACTGATCTATTTCCTTTGGCGAATCAATGCCCTTGCTAAGAGAGTCGGTCATTCACTGACCAATCAACTGGCAGAGCGCATTAATTCCTTCTTCCTCTCAAGAACTATTTTTCTAGTCCCTTTTGGTAGAACGAACAAGGTGAAAAATCCATGAACTAGCAGTCGAAACACATCTCTCTCACATGACTGCCACTGATTCCACTTGGAACCCTTCGCTCGCTGCTGCTAGCTTCGCACACGCTTCCCACAAACCAAGGACCAACATACTGATCTGCGACACCAAAGGGATACTTTCGCACTCTCACTCCTTTACGCCAACTAAGAGAATAAACCTTTCTTTGTTATGTTGTTTAAAAAGAAGTTTCGTTATTGATTTGTGTTGCCTAATAATATATAGTGTTAGAGAAATTTACCATTTCCCAAAACACTAAAAAAGTGAGGCGTTTTCTTTGATCTTCAGGCACACGTTACCGCCGTTGAGAGTATTAGTCTCCCTCGAGTGTCTGACTGCAGTTTTAAAACTCAAAATGAATAATATTGCGATGATCCTAGATTGCATAACTTTCCTCCCCGAAGCTCTGCCTTTAGAGTAAGCAGCGAAGATTCATCCTTGTTAAGCCACTGCCTTTTGCCTAGAACATTGTAAAAAAAGACACCTGTAATGATATTTTTGCGGAACGGGTCATTTTTCTGCGTTGAAAGAAGACTTGTCACCATAGATATGTAATCTTCCTTATTCTTTTCACTATGAATATGAGGAATCCAAACACCCACCTTGCTTACTTTCATGTAGCGTCAGATTTTGAATTTGAATACATTAGATTTAAATGTTAATTCTCAAGTAATTTTGCGCGGATTGCATCCCACCAATCCTCTTAAAATGTCTTGATCGAGTTCTGATGATCGCCAAGGTCTGTATTCATGTTTTACTGACAAATCGCAAGAACGAAACTTTAAAACCCTTTGCCCAGTCGGCTGGGGCTGTAGAATACACCGACTGCTTCTCTGCAGAGGGGTAATACCCCCCCCCCAACGAGTGTCCTGGATATGACACTAAACAATCTGATGGTGAGGTTCCAGAAATGCTGAAGCTTTGGGGAATGCGGAGTACCCCTTCATTACCATCGCTCCCAGGTCCACTCTGGCTCGGAGTTGTAGCGCCTGATAAGGCCCTAGCTATGGGTTAAATAGAACTAACAGCATTCTTATGCTAAACTGAATTGTTTGAGTAAACTAAATAGCTTGAAATAGAAATGTTTTTGACAATTAAACCGTACTTACATTTAAACTGCGTGCTTATGCTTAACTGAATTATTTGAAATAGAACTGTTTTTCGACATTAAAATTGTATTTACGTATAACTTCTTGAATAGTTTGAAATAATTATTTTTGTCAATTAAACTGAGTACTTATGCTAAACTGAATTGTTTTAAAAAGAACAGATTATTTACATAAAAATGGATTTGGCGTTAAATAACCTACAAAGGTTGATATGCCATAAAACCCACCAAACCAAACCATCTTAGAACTTAAGGATCAGTAATTATACCTTGGCTATAAAAAACTAACAATTTTTAGCTGTTTCTGTAGCGTTTTTTGTTATTCTTAAACTCCCCACAACATCACATGTTGAATATGCATTCCCAGTTCCTCACTGATGTGCAAATCAATTGTCATCGATAGAAATACTTGATATATGTAACTGTGGACAAACAAATTATTATCAATGTTATGTCCTCGGAAAAGGGCATAAAATAAGTAAGACAAACACATATTAAAAGAGAAAAATAAAGGTTATATATTACAATAAAACAAGTCATACAATGTCGGCCTGTGTATCTCTTACAACCGACTTCCTAAGTGGATTAGTCAAATATTATATCCTTATTGGAAAGGTCCGTAGTGTATTGAAAATTGGAATGATACCACAACAATTAATATAGACGATAAAAGATACGTGTGATTTATAGAATGATTTAAAAAGAAGGTTGAAATATAGTTGTGGATATAATTAAACATTCTTAATAAATCAAATTTCAGCATTAGACAAACCACGGGCAGTAGATATACCGATAGATAAAACAAATCACATAAAACTTCCTGAAAACTTAACGGTATTGTCACAAGTTTCATAATAATGATGATAATAATGATAATAATGATAATGTCCTAGAAAACAAGACACATAAAACTCCTATGGGACTTTGACATACACACGAATCACCTAATCTCGGCCAGAAGACCAGACGTAATAATAATCAACAAAAAGAAGAGAACTTGCAAAATTGTCGACTTTGCTGTCTCGGCTGACCACAGAATAAAACTAAAAGAATGTGGAAAGAAGGATAAGTACCTCGACCTTCCTAGGGAATTGAAAAAACTATAGAACATAGGTGACAATTATACCAATTGTAATTGGTGCGTTTGGAACAGTAACTAAAGGATTACTAAAGGGACTGGAGACTTGGAAGTTAGCGGACGAGTGGAGACCATCCAAACTACTACATTATTGAGAACGGCCAGAATACTGAGAAGAGTCCTGGAGACTTGAGGATACTTGCAGTCACTCAGATTCCAGTGAAAAACCATCAGCTAACGCTGATGTAAAAACTCTAATAATAATAATAATAATAATAATAATAAAGATTACATTATAATGCACTCTCTTTCACTACTGAAATAAAATGACCGATGAAGATACTTTTTTAGTCAGGTAAGTTCTGGTTGCATTTAGAATATTAAGAAGTTTAAAATTCGTATTTACAACTTGCTTTTAATCCAATATTTAATAATGATTGTTTACACATTTATATGGCTTCAAGCATTTCTATCCGATACGAATTATTTTCGAACAAATTTATTTGAACCGTTGATGAAACTTTGACAGTTACTACGTCTTCGAGTTAGAATGAACCAGGATTTGATGACCACAAAAGAGTATTACATTCTCCTCAAAGACTTAGAACTGGAGAGTTACTTTGGATGCAGTTTTTCGAGGGATACAGTCAGCGTATTCGAAGCCTCGACGTTAGATGTGTAGAGTGGCAGTATGAAATATAGTGAAAAGGGTGAAAGGGAAATCCTATTTCTATGTTATCCTTCAGACGTACAAAACCCTGGTTCCTGGCAGGGATCTCAGCAAAGCATATTTACCAACCCCTCCACTCGGGCAGGATATGACACAAAGTCAATTTTTAAGCGGAGTTTAACAGGTTTGAATTCAGAGTTTTCCTTCTCCTAAACTAGTTGCCTCACCAAGGCTGAAGAACCTAGTCTGCCCTACTATTTACCCATAGCTGGAGGGAGAATTATTGGATTCATACCTTACCTAACGGTATAAGTGCAATGTGAAATGCAATCAGTCTCGTCGAGGATTTGAACTCGTGTCGCCGTGTCCAATTCCTACGGTGATAACCATTACACCACGGGCACCTCAGCAAAGGCCAAGACAAGATTTTTCATCACTTCGATATTGTTCAAAGAAAGAGGAAGATGCTATACAACTTGGTACCAGTGTCTCCACATGAATTTCCTAAACGAGGCTGATCACAAGGTCGGACAGCCATAACCAGCTCCTGATTTTAGCACCCAACTGCGAGATGCCAACCATACTACACTTGTATGAAATTTGAATTCGAGTTTTCCTTTCTTCGAAAGTGCTTGTCCTTTCCAAGGCTTGATAGGCCCAGTCTACTAATATCTGAATCAAGAAGAGATTGATCTAATTTAAGCTGTGGAATACTGTGAAACATTTAAGCACGAAAAATAACGTAGCAAATATTACATCATGGCAAATTCAATGACAAGTTTATACAGTACAGTACTGATATATACTAACGGTAAATAAAATTGAAGGTCGATGCTTGAGTTCAGAGTTTGTGTATTGAGTGGGGGTAGTTGATATTCAGATTAAATCTTCAAAATCCTCGGTTAACTGGTGATACAGAAACATTCACTCGCCATCTCTATGATTTTATACATGTGATAGTTGATGCTTGTGTTAACGCCTAATACATTGTAAAAATATTGGGCTTGAATACTGTGGATAAACCCCTTATTGTGGAACCTGTGCAAGTTAGACATCTCTACTAAGATGATATAACAGAAACAAAAAATTGTGTGTATCAGAATAGAACAATTTTACTTCTTTATGTCCCTCAGTTCGTTTGATGTAAGAGATACAATTCTTTTCGTTAAATAAAAATTTATTTCATTTATTTTTATTCAATCAAGAGCAATAAATAATTACTTTTTTTTTTCGTGATTACTTTTTACATTCATATTAGATTTTAATTGCTTTTTTTATCGGCCTGGATAAAAGTTACTATTAAAAGACTACTGGAAAATTAAAATGAATTTTTTTGTATTGAAACCTTCGATATTTTTCTTGATTCAAATATTTTTTTTTCTGCAGAAAAATGAAATTGAGTTTAATTTTTTTCTAAAATTATGTCTTCCGTGCATATAAACGTTGCCTTTGGGTAGATTCTGAATGTTTTTAAAACGGGTAAAAGGAAGAAAAAGTATCTTGGGTAGATTTTTAATGTTTTAAACGGGTGAAAGGCGGAAAAAGTGTCTTGGGTAGATTTTTAATGTTCTAAATGGGTGAAAGAAGGAAAATGTATCTTGGGTAGATTTTGAATCTATAAAAAAGGTAAAAAGATGAAAAAGTATCTAAAAAAAAAAAGATTTACTTTTACTACTTATAGAAAATGCATGCACGTAGTGAGAAAGAAACTTGAAATTCAATCACCGATTGCACAAAAAACTTGTCTTTTTGCCAAAAATTCATTTGTAGAAACCTGTGTTTTTTCAAAAGCTAAATTCTTGAGGAAAGGCATGAATCTACCCTCAAATTTTGGTTAATAATCGGGTAGACTGTGCTCTTTAGATCCCGTAAGCTAATCAGCGTCGGAGAAGGAAAAAATCTGAATTCAAAACCTGAGGAGTGGTACCCCAATCTCTTGTTTTTAACTCAAGTTTTGGAGGGGGCATGGTTCCTACACAAATCTTTATTACTATGAAGAAAATTACCTGTTTAAGCAATCTAGTAACTTCACTGTTGGGTACTTGTACATTGTTCCCCAAGGGAGAGTTCTTCGTGTCACTTTTTTTCTGTTGCATTATTCAGCTTTCTGTTTGTACATAAATAAAACGAAAGATAATGGAAAACAAACAACTGATCTTCATTCCAATTGCTGGTATATGACTTAATCTTATTCGTTATGCGTTTACAGTTTCTTTATGTCATGTGATCTGATTGGTAGGGGAGAATAAGGTCATAAATAAAACATAATAAGATGATGGGAAGAAGATTCAGAACAAAAGCACACACACACACACACACACACACACACACACACACACATATATATATATATATATATATATATATATATATATTAGGGGTACAGAATTTGATCATAGCCATGAATAGGTCCAAAGTTTTATTCCTCATGGGAATAAAAGCATAAAAAGCAAAAAAAAAAAAGGAAAGAAAAAAGGAAAAATTACAAAATATGAATTGTTTGATGAAAATATTGAAGATTATTTATATTTTTTCCGGCAGACCGTCTCACTGTAAACAGAGAGTCAGTCTGCTAGGACTTAATTTTATTTCGATAACGTCTCCAATAAAAATAAAAAGATTTTTCTCCACCTTACATATTTCGCTTTTTTTTTTCTTTTTTATACGATATTATCCCCGATTTGGCTCATTTGAGTGAAGAGCGAAACCGATCAGCTAGCTTGGCATTCTTTTATGCTTTTATTCTCAAGACGAATAAAACTTTGGGTCTATTCATTGCTATATATATATATATATATATATATATATATATATACAACCCCTTCATACGAGCAGAATGCAACACAAGATTGGGTGCCATGCCAAGGTTAAAAAGCTCAGCCTGTCCTACTATTTACTTATAGCTGGAGGAAGAATAATCTCTGAAATGCAAACAGCTTCGTCCAGGTTTTCCACTTGCTTTGCCGTGTCCATTTCCTATAATGGTAACCATTACACTACGAGCGCCTCCTTTATCTCTCACATCTCCATCTGATGATTTGCACGCCACATGAATCTACAAGCTATGGAATAATATTATTCATAATTATGATAGTTCTTAGCTTTTATACCTGATCTACAATATTAGCATCGGGCTCCTTTTGATGCAAACTTTTCTTAATTACATTTACTTGTTAATCGTATATATATATATATATATATATAGTCATCCACAGAGAGATCTGTTTCGTTCTATCAGAACTCATCAGTGTGGCTAGACATATAAGCTTCCCGTGGCTGGGATCGAAACCCGGTTGACTCAAACGCCAATCCAAGCCTCTAACCCTCAGCCACGAGGAGCCAGTACCAGCGAAGTAAATTTTAAACGATTATGAATCACAATTACTATTGTTTACATACATCTGTTTAACGGCTACCGAGACCTCAATTCATATATGAAGAGACTTGCAATAAACGCTAATGGCAACACGATTACTTCATTCGCTAGAGAACTCAACTCTACGGGGGTAGGGGAGTATATATCTCTATAGTCATCCACAGACAGATCTGTTTCGTTCTATCAGAACTCATCAGTGTGACTAGACATATTAGCTTCCCGTAGCTGGGATCGAAATCCGGTTGATTCAAACGCCATATATATATATATATATATAGAGAGAGAGAGAGAGAAAGAGAGAGAGATGACATCATCTGTTTTTTTTAGAATGCACACAAACCAGAATGACCCTTCCATTTTTGAATCAGCAATAAATGATACATAATTAAATGTTCGAATCATATTGCCCAGTCGGCTGGGGCTGTAGAATACACCGACTGCTTCTATGCAGAGGGGTAAGACCCCCCACCCTAACGAGTGTCCTTCATATATGACACTAAACAATCTGAGGGTGATGTTCCAGTAATGCTGGGGCTTTGGGGAATACGGAGCACTCCTTCATTGCCATTGCTCCCAGGTCCACTCTGGCCCGGCGTGGTAGCACCTGAGAGGGCCTTAGCTATGGGTTAAATAGAACTAACGACATACTCATGCTAAACTGAACTGTTTGACTAAACTGAATAGCTTGAAATAGAAGTGTTTTTGACAATCAAAATGTACTTAAATTTAAACTGCGAGCTTATGCTAAAATTAATTATTTGAAATAGAACTGTTTTTGACATTGAAACTGTATTTACACTAAACTGAATTGTTTAACATAAAACTGTTTTGACATTTAACTGTATGTGAACAAAATCTCTACTTATACTAAACTGAATTAGCTGAATTAGAACTGCTTGACTAAACTGAATAGCTTGAAATAGAAATGTTTTGACAATTAAACTGTACTTACATTTAGACTGCGTGCTTATGCTAGACTGAATTGTCTGAAGTAGAACTGATTATTTACATAAAAATGGATTTGGCGTTAAATAACCTACAAAGATTGATATGCCATAAATCCAAGCAACCAACCAACCAACCAATCGAATCATAAAAAACTCATCTCGGTAGAACATTTTCGCCCGACACATATACGATGATAAATTCACTATAATTTAGAAGCTAAAAGAAAACAACTTTCATATCACATAATTTCAAAAATCCATAAAGTTAGATATATACTATGTCTTGAAACTCTCACCCCAAACGGACTCAATAAATTACCCCACCTTGCAAAATCGGTAGTAATGCTGTTGAAGGAGGAGTTCAATTTATATTCACAAGTGCGTGTGTTTGTGAAGATAGTTTACCTACTTAAGCGGCTAACGTGCTGGATTGTAACATCGTAGTCAGTGATTTCGAACCCCACTCACGCTATTACGCTCACCTTCGCATTGGTACCCTTGAGAAAGATATGAACTATCAGCTCTTGGTTATGGTTAGAGTGTTCGCCAATGGCCCAGGAGACCTGGGTTCAATCCCAGGTCGAGTCATACCAAAGACTCAAAAATGGTACTTGATTCTGCCTTACTTAAGACTCGGCATTATAAGGTAAAGATCAAGGGTAAAGTGAAGCAATCCAGGGAGAGGAGTAGCACCCTCCCCTACACCTTGGTGTAGTGGCTATCGAAAAGGGATCCATCGGGTCACCTTCGACTACGGTCGCCAATTTGACTTTCCTTGATTTCCATCAACAAGGATACATTTGACATTAAATAAACTACGAAGTTTGATATGCCATTCAAACAAAGAAACCTAACCAAAGGGAGAAAAAAAAACATTTTAATTCGTCTTTGCGAAAGATGTCTTAATTTGTTTGTTTTTTAAGAGTCAGTGTTCAAGTTCTGTCTTAAGCCATTTTTTTTTTTTCCCCTCTAATTACGATTTCCCGTCGTTTTTGCACTTTGATCTGAGAGTCGATGTTTGTGTGTGGACTTGTGCAAACGCGTATGGTGGAGATCATTTATCCGCGTCTATTTTTTAGCTTGTTTGAATGATTGACTCCGCATATAAAAATCAGGGCGCTTCTATTAGTAGCAATAACTTGACAAAGTCATTTTTCCTTATTTTTATTCATTTACTTATTTATTTATTCATTTTTTCATGTTTTTTGGTCCCATGAAATATCATTTCACGGCGATTACTTTTCTCAAGTTTCTTCCCGTTCGTCCTTCTTCCTCTGCAGATTCAATCTTCTAATTTACACGCAGTGCGCTTGACTTGTATGACGATTTCGCGCCTTCTTAAAAGACACAGGCTATCTAGACTGAGCGAAGCGGTCTCGCGGGAGCAAAGAGAACTAAAGAATCTGGCGGCAGAGAAATACGAGTAGGAAAGGTTGGCAGAAAAAAAGGAGTGATAATTTCATTTTCTGTAACAGAAAGCTTGTTATCGTTGTAAATGATCCAAGAAAATGCTGACAACAATGAAAACAAAAAAACTTTCTTTTTTTTTTTTTTTTTTTTTTAAAGAGGGTCAGACAGCTACATTTCTGAGTAGAGAGGAAGAATTGACTGAATGAGACGTACACTGCTTAAATGGAGGAAACCCGGGGTCATATTTATAGTTTTATTGATTGATTGATTTTAACGACATGTCAACACCTTTAGAGATATTTTATTCAAGGGAAATCGCGTTCATTGTCCGCTCGTATCTTCATATTTTGTGTCGCTGTTTCTCGAGAATTTTATAACACATATATATATTGTAACAAGTATTTCTTTTTGTGCTTTGTTCAAAGTTATTCCTGTGGTATTGTGGCTTACGAGCGGGACTGTGATGACGTAGTTAGTGAGTTCGCTATTATGTTCACTTTTGAACTAAGACTTTTGGGAAACTTTATCTTTCAATTATTCATTTCTCAACGCTTGACGTTTTGAATGTTTAATGTTTCGTGAGTTATTTAATGCCAAAGCCATCCTTCTAGAAGAATAGCGGTGATGCTACTTAAACCCATAGCACAAGGAGGTTTATACCTTTCCCGAGGGTATCTGGCCGAAAGTAAACGTAGTAACGCGACTGGAGTTCGAACTCGCTTACTACGATTCTGCAGTCCAGCGCTTTAACAATCACACCATACACAAGCCTTGTGTAAACGCATGTATTAGCAAAACTAAGAAATGATGAGTGCGATGGGAGCTGGTGGGGATGATTGTTAACATTTCTTTCTTCAAATTTCGAGGGGTAACATTCAGTACCCCAATATAAAGATAAAACCAGAATCAAAATAGGTTTGTTTCTTTAATAAAAAAAAAATAAATAGAATTTGAAATCTAAATAAAGAAAGAAGAACCCAACTCCCCACCACACCAAATTATCCTGGACGAACATGAACTTTGACCTCTGTCTCTATTTGTTTTGATATTGCATCACATTACAAATGACGTGTCCCTTCTAGCACAGCACAATGGACAAAAACAGGCATCAATGGGAGATGAGAGAGTGCTTGAGGGGGTCAAAGGGCTGTGTGAGGGGCGGTCGAGTGTTGCATAACGATAAAGAAGGGGAACGTATCATACATGCTGTTTAACACACATACATACACACATACACACGCATATATACAAACACACACACACACGCATACACACACTGGTGTGAATGTCTTTACACAGACAGTTTCTAGAAAAATCAATAATAATAAAAAAAATCATATTGACTGTCAAGTTCATAGGCTAAAAAATTTGGATTATTACATCCTATCCACTGATGATGACTGATATTTACAAAAGAGATCCAAGCACTACAACACTGATAAAGTAGTGTGGACAATAGTGGGAGCTATGTTTTAAAATAAACTTAATTTGATCATATTCCATGAAAGTATTTCGGTCAACCTATAAACTTTTTTCAGCAGACCCTCAAGAATATATATATATATATATATATATATATATATATATATATATATATATATATATAAGAAAATATGGATCAAAATCCGACAGTATGAAGATACCAGAAAAAGATAATCCAAATAGGTGAATTTATTATGAATTAAACTCGACCTTGAACGTTTCGGTTTCAGTAACCATCATCAGGACTTGGATATCAAAATAGTTCACATAGCGATGGATGCTGTCGACTTTAATTCATAATAAATTCACCTATTTGGATTATGATTTTCTGCTATCTTCATCTTCCTCTCTCTCTATATATATATATATGTATATATATATATGTGTGTGTGTGTGTGTGTGTGTGTGTGTGTGTGTGTGTGTGTGTGTGTGTGTGTGTGTGTGTGTGTGTAGAAAAATTGAAAAACAAAGTAATCCAGAGTGAAGAATTTTATATGAAAGAAAGTTGACATTATAACGTTTCGGTTTTAATAAACCATCACCAAGACTTAGAAAAGAAGTTATCGATAGTCGTTTGATCACCGATAAATATTTAATGAAATACAAAACAAGGGAGGAGATTTAATGAAATACAAAACAAGGGAGGAGATTATATATTTATTCACGAGGATCATTAAATAAGTTTCCAGACTTTTTTTCGTATGGGCACTTTTATTGATAGTACACACATGAAACTCTAGTCCCCTTCGAAGTAATCTCCTCCGGCTGCAATGTACTTGTACCGTTCCAACAACTTGTGGAAGGCCCCATGGAAGTCCTCTTGTGTGAGTGTGTCAATTACCTTCGTCAGAGCTTATTTCAGCTTCTCAATTGTCTCATAACGACAGCCTCGGAGCTTAGGGAATTACCAAAAGTCACAGAGAGCAAGGTCTGGACTATAAGAAGGTTGAGGAACTGTCTTGATGCCCGTCTTGGTCAAATAGTCTGTGACAAGGATAGAGTTATGGACTGGTGCATTGTCTTGGTGGATGGAAATGCCACTGACCCGATTTGAAGAGTGCTGGCCTCTTCTGACCTAATCTCTTCCTGAACTTCCTTAAAACCTCAACATAGTAACCCTAACCCTAACCCTAAAACTTTTGCCAATCAACTCTGGTGTATTGACTTTCTAACTCCTCCCACACCTCTCATCATAGACTCCCTGCCTTCCTTGAATCTCTTATGCCACTCAAAAACTGATGCTCGATTCATGCAAGATGCTCCAAAAGCAGCATGAGGCATTCCATACATTTCTGTGGCATTTTCTCTAAGTTTAAAACAGAATTTTATTGCATATCGTTCTCCTAAAGTATCCTCACATCCAGATTGCAATTTTGAAATTCACCAGCTGTGACAATGAGGCTTTAGTAGGTTGTATTCCATTTCCTGCTGTAGCTATTCATTTGAACCTGAAATTATAAACATTGGTCAGTCATCTCATAAGATGTATCGCAATAACATACATAAGTATCTACAACAATTTTAGATGCCCGTACAAAAAAATGCCTGGAAACGTATTGAATGCACCACGTACGTTTGATCAATAAACCAGTGTTCATATTTCAAAATATATCATGTGACTGTGTATTTTAATTATGT
The DNA here is from genome assembly GCA_963585895.1 of Sepioteuthis lessoniana. Lineage (NCBI taxonomy): Eukaryota > Metazoa > Mollusca > Cephalopoda > Myopsida > Loliginidae > Sepioteuthis > Sepioteuthis lessoniana. The sequence continues at coordinate 166,132 of CAUZXS010000705.1, forward strand.
AAAAAAAATGGAACCATCAAGAGATATAACGGATTAAAAAGAAAGTATATATAATCTTGAAACTGAAACGTTATAACGTCGACTTTGTTTCATATCAAATTCTTCATTTTTGATTACTTTATTCTAAAATTTTTCTTTACATTGTCGTACCTTTTTCATTATTTACTTATATATATATATATATATATATATATATATATATATATATATATATATATATATATATGTATGTATAATGACATTATTATAAGAATGATATATTATTTGCCATTGATTATTCTTACAGTTATCTCCATTTCAAATACTGAGCGCTCTATATGAACAAAGAGGAATAGCAGAAATATATATACATATATATATATATATATATATATATATATATATATATATATATATATATATATATATATATATATATATTGCATTAAATACGTGTGAACAGATTGAGAGAGTGACGAAGATTTTATTAGATGAACAAGTGGGTGCGTTAAATGTTTCGATAGTCTCAAGCGGCCTTTTAGTGCAAAAAAAAAACATGCGAAAGAAATCAACAAAGTCAGGATCAATTTCACTGTTTATTTGCTGAAAAATACCAAAAACGTGTGGATCACTATCTTTAGTCAAATCTCACTAACTTCAGATCACTCGGCAGTTTGCATGTGTCATACAGACGGACAAAAGGATTATTTCTTACATCCGGTGTGCGTGCCTCTCAGGTTTTTCTGTCGGCATACTAGAGTAAATCAAAACATATCCGTATTTTCTTCAAACCTATCTAGTTCGACAAATTTTACTGAACACACACACACATATATATATGTTTGGTTTGGTTTCTTTGTTTAATAGCATATCAACTCTTTTTAGGTTATTTAATGCCAAAGCCATTCTCCTAGAAGAACAGTAGAGGTACTATTTATCCCATAGCTGGGAGCATACCTTTCCCAAGGGTATTTTATCGGAAAGTGAACCTAATAGCGTGACTGGAGTACGAACTCGCGTATTACGATTCCGCAGTCCATCGCTTTATATATATATATATATATATATATATATATATATATATATATATATATATATATATATATATATATATATATATATATATATATATATATATATATATATATATATATATATATATATATATATATATATATATATATATATATATATATATATATATATATATATATATATATATATATATATATATATATATATATATATATATATACGCGTCGTGTACGGAAAGGTTCTCTGTTCGATTAAGTCGAACACACTTTCCAAAACTTTTTGCGCTAATATCCACCTAAAACGTTTAAATGCCTTCTACCTGTGTCCAAATTATACTCTTGTATTAAACATTACTACCTCGCAATTCCTAACGTAATTTCTTTAGAGGAGGGGTATCCTGGGCATGGGGCTCCATTTCTGGAGATTTGGGTCGTGTGGAGTACCCCTTCATTGTAATTATTTCAGGGTTCATTCTAATCCACAGTAGTAACGATCAGATTCTCATCTCTTGGTCAAATTTTTCACATTTCATAGATCCTTGTGCAAATAGATAGATAAACTTATTAATTAAACTACTACACCAAACATATAAATATGAACGTATTATGAACGTGATTCCCTCACCTCTTGACATAGAATAACCTAGATGGGTTGACATGCCGTAAAAATCAATAAATCAATCAATCAATCAAGGGGCTCATACAGACTCCGTAAGAAAACATTGCTATCGTCTCATTATTAGTGGATGGGATCAACTTCAATTTGTTTTATTTGAATTATGATTCGCTTTGTTTGGTTATGCTTTATGGCATACCAACCATTGTAGGTTATTTAATGCCAAATCCGATTTATACATATAAATGAATTATGTAGGATTTGTACACATGTTTTAATGATAACATTCTGAAACGAGCCTGAGCTCATTTTTGGCACACAGTTAAATGGTTTCAAGTATTGCAACGTATCACTAAGAATTCAATTAAGCATCATTCATTTGTTTACACACAGTTAAATTATCACACAGCTCAATTTTTAATAATTCGATTTAGCATAAGTCAACAAAGCTTAATGGTTTTAAGTATTGTTATGTATAGCTAACAATTCAATTAAGTATCAATTACTTGTTTGCACTCAGTTTAAATGTCAAACAGTTCTATTTGACCCATAGATAGGACCCTATCAGGTACTACCACTCCGGACTAGAGTGGACCTGGGAGCAATGACAATGAATAGGTACTCAACATTCCTCAATTCTCCAAGGCTGGACGCTCATCATCAGATTGTTTACCGTCATATCTCGGACACTCGTTGAAGGGGGGGGGTCTTACCTCTCTGAAGGGAAGCCGTTGGTGTATTCTCCACTTCCAGCCGACTGGGCTGCTTGAAAGATGATGGTTTTTGCTACATTATATATATATATATATATATATATATATATATATATATATATATATATATATATATATATATATATATATATATATACACGCAGAAGTGGATAGAATAGTAATCCGCCCGACCAAGAAAATAGTTTTTCGCAACCTTTTTTTGCGCAAATCCACCCCCATTTTAAATGTATGCTACCGTTCCCTGATTATATCCTTATAAAGACTTCTCAAGAAAGAGTAGGCGATATGGACTCGGTTCGAAAACATTGCTATAGTGTCATTAGTATATCTATTACCTCCAACATTCTTCTTTGAAAGATGATGATCCCTACTACACTTATCTTAAATTTTGTATTGTAATGTTCAGTAGTAGGGAATCTATTTAGTGGAGTCTCTACTCACTAAGAGCCAATATTAGCATTAGTATATCCGTGATATACTAACATTTAACAAAGCTGAAGGAAAGAACATGAACTCAATTACACATACAAGGACACTTGATATTTTATAAGCAAAAAATGCACAAACGTGTCTCTTGGTAGAATAGTAGACATATTGGATGTAGAAGTTGTATAAATTTTTAAAAAAAAAGCTAATTTAACAAGTGTGAGTAATATACTTATATGGCTTTACCTTTCCCTGACAAGGCCTGAGACAACGTCTCTACTGTTTAAACAACAGAGACAAAAAGAAACCGAGAAGAGGTTACTGCGACTATCATGTGACAAGGCATCAAACGGACATGAAAATTCTTTAAGAAAGATAATTTTTAAATTCGCTCACCATAGCTTCGTTCGCATACTGTTAACATCAAATTAATAAAAATTTGAATATATGTTGTTATTTGTTGATGTATACTTCCCAGACGAGATGAAATAAGAATTTGCTCTCCGCGCCTTCAAGCCTTTAAAAACTAACTCCTATTTTAATAATTTAAGTCACCGACTCACAACGCTCCCTGGGATGGGCAGAGACTGATCAGTCGAAAAAAAAAACAGACCGTCGGGTATGTAATGTACATGTCATTCCACATATTCGTCACACAGTTCGCAGTCGGCTGGGACTATCGAATACACCGACCGCAACTCTGCAGAGGGGTAAGACTCTCCTAATGAGTGTCCTGATATGACATTAAACTATTTGATGGTGAGACTCCAGTAATGCTGGAGCCTAAGGGGATGCAGAGTACCTCTTCATTGCCAATGCTCCCATGTCCACTCTTAGTAACAGAACTGTTTGATCATTTAACTGTATGTAAGCAAATGACGGATGTTCAATCGAATTGTTAATTACATATAGCAATATTCGAAACTATTTAACATTGTTGACTTATGTTTACAAACGATATATATTCATATACGATATATATTCATAAACAATATATATATGTATTAAGATGGATTTGGCACTAAATAACCCACAATGGTTGATATGCCATAAAACTAAATCAAACCAAACCAAACCAAACTAAATGATACATGTCTAATATGTATATATAAAGAGGATTTAGCATTAAATAATTAAAATGGTTGATATGCCATAAAACTAAACCGAACCAAATCTTATATATTCAATATAAATGTATCAAGTGGATTTAGCTTTAAATAACATACAATGGTTGATATGCCATAAAACTAAACCGAACCAAATCTTATATATTCAATATAAATGTATCAAGTGGATTTAGCTTTAAATAACATACAATGGTTGATATGCCATAAAACCTAACCAAACCATCACACAGTTCGACACATCTGGCACATTGTTTCGGAACTTAGTTTAATCCTTTTAAGAATTACATAAACATTTAAAAAATGTTATTCCTCTATTGATATGGCTCATAACTTTTCAGTTACCCTCTCTCTCTCTCTATATATATATATATATATATATATATATTCTTTAAGCACACAATGCCAGCGGCTATCCTATAGAGAGAGACCTACAGGTGCAAATCATTATTTTATTCCTATGAACTTGTCGTGTCTAAAACACCTACATACATTCGGTGCTTCATCTTTAAAATTGATAGAGTTACACTTGTCTAGGCTTATTTTCCGTATCATATGACACACAGGTGCGCTGAATGCTTATATATTAATAGACGCTTGGTGCAATAAAACTCTACATATCCAAACGAAATAATATACACTAGTGAGCCAAAAAATGATGACCACCTTCCTAATAAGTTGTGAGTCCCCCATACCCCTAAAAAAAAAACCAGGAAAAACAAAAACAAATAACAAATGAATCACCTCTTAACCAATTAAGTGCAAGCACAGGGACTCAACAAGATTTCTGAATGTATCATTTTGGATCTCGTGTCAGTATGTTTAAAACAGCAGTCTTTTTAACAACTGCATATCATCTAACTTTTTAATGAGGCTTACCATTCGCAGTCTTTACCCAGTGCATAGGAGTAAGACCTCTGCAAAAAAGGGAGGATTTATTCGATTTCCTACAGAGTTAGATTTGACTTGGAGTCATTTTAGAATAAGAGACCAGGCACAAATTGAGACCCATGCATGACCGTCACAAAAATGCTTGATCCTACTAAGCATTCTCCTTTTTGAGCACCTCATTCCCCAAGCAATAAACTTAACTCGGTTAAGCAGGTATTGCCCGGGGTTAAGGCTCCCGAAACTAGGTGATCAAATTACAATAACCCAACTGACGCGAATGTACTAGGAGGTGTTCTGTGTATGTGTTGTATAGTGGCTCGTACCACGTGACTTCTGGTATCTCGGAGATATAAAAAACGTTATGTTTCTTAAGCACATCGGTACTGAAAGATATCTACTTCGTGTAGAGGTTTTTCAGCGGACTCTTTGGCATCCGTGCCTGACGGTCAATGTTCTATGGCAGACTTGAGGCCGAAGGGCCTCCAGCTTCGGCTGAGCCACCTTCGGGTAGGCGAGCAGCATCACTGACACCTTTGTCACCCTTGTATAGCACTGGATTTTGCAGTCCAGTTCAAGCTATAATCAGACATACGTGCCTGAACCCATATTTGGGTCCAAGTCCAGCTAGGCTCATCAGGCACACATTGCACTAAGTGGGCTGATGAGTTCCATAGTCCTGCAAGGCTCCAGCCTCGGCTCGTGCCTGACCTTCCCCTCCCTTAAACCCCACTATAATCCACCTTCGGGTCATTGACTTTGTATCAAGTCCTGCCTGGTGGGAGGCAGAGACAAATATCCGGTACTGAAAATCTTGGTCTGTAGTAAGACCAAATTCAGACGTAACACTCCCAGCGTGAGACTTATAATATTTGTCAGATTGTATCACTTCAGTTAATTAATAATTAACACTAATTCACTGTGTATCTCTTCCTTACCACGATACAACAATAAACTATCTAACGGTGAAACTCCATGTCGGGAGATCTGGGCAGCGTGAAGTACCCGTTACGATCCCATATTTGAATCAATCCTATTTACCAACCCCTCCGCTCGGGCAGGATATGACACAAGGTCAATTTTTGAGCGGAATTTAACAGGTTTGAATTCAGAGTTTTCCTTCTCCTAGACTAGTTGTCTCACCAAGGCTGAAGAACCTAGTCTGTCCTACTATTTAACCATAGCTGGAGGGAGAATAATAGGATTCATACCTTTCCCAAGGGTATTAGTGCTATGTGAAATGCAATCAGTCTCGTCGAGGATTTGAACTCGTGTCGCCGTGTCCATTTCCTACGATGATAACCATTACACCACGGGCACCTCCTATTTGAATCAATCAGACCTGCTAAAAACTATTTATATTCAGTTGTTATACTTGATGTCATATAACAGTAAATTCTTTTGTGTTAAGTTTAGTTACTTGAAGCTATAATGACTTACTAAGAATTTTTATTTTGGATCCAACTATTCCTGATACTAATAATTTAAGCAAATCTAAGTTTGCTTGAAAGTATCCATTCCTATTCAATAATAATCATTTCTTTGTGCACAATTATAAGCAGTTACAACTTCAAGTAAGTTTTCATTATTCTAATGATTTAAACAAATTTAAATTTTCTTTAAAGTAACTCATCCTATTCAATGAGCGCGGTTATAGGGTGTCACGTGGTCTACCACTGAGAGGAGAGAAATAAGAAATTTCCCCTACCCCTCCATGTTTGTATTAACAGGCCGCCAAAGACTGACCGTTAAAAGAGGAATAAGGAATGTAGGTCAATTCCTCGCGGCCGAAGTAACAAATCCAGGTCAGAATGAAAGCCAACAGATGTTTGCATTCTGTGATCGGATGGATAAAGAAGGGGGTATAGGGACATATAGTAGTCCGAACGAATCGCCCGACAGGGTGAAAAAAGGAGAAAGGGGCCGAATGATTGGCCAGAACCCTAAAATTAGAATATGAATGTATAATGAACACGATTACCTAACTTCTTGATATAAACCTTGATGGGTTGATATGCCATTAAAATCAATCATATTACGAGCTGAAGTTTTGGCTGCGTGAACATGTTGACCTAACATATCTCAAAAGTATTGAAAGGAAATCAGGGAATTAAAGGTTTAGGGTAAACTCGTGAGCATTTGTTTGGTTGGTTGGTTTTATGGTCGATCAACTCTTGTAAGACTTTTTATGATTTCAAGTAAGTAATTATTTGAAACATTTATAAGCAGTTACAACTTCAAGTAAGTTTTCATTATCTTAATGATTTAAACAAATTTAAATTTGCTTTAAAGTAACTCATCCTATACAATGAGCGCGGTTATAGGGTGTCACGTGGTCTACCACTGAGAGGAGAGAAATAAGAAATTTCCCCTACCCCTCCATGTTTGAATTAACAGGCCGCCAAAGACTGACCGTTTAAAGAGGAATAAGGAATGTAGGTCAATTCCTCGCGGCCGAAGTAACAAATCCAGGTCAGAATGAAAGCCAACAGATGTTTGCATTCTGTGATCGGATGGATAAAGAAGGGGGTATAGGGACAGGGTGAAGAAAGGAGAAAGAGGCCGAATGATTGGCCAGAACCCTAAAAACGGAAGTAGCACCCTCTTTATCAGCGGAAATAGGAAATAAAGAATTTAGTTTAGTGAACGGAGGTCGCCGTAAACGGACGGGCGAATCTCATGCCAGAACTCCGGGTGAAGAAGTGAAATAGAGCTCTTGGACAAGATGACCGACGCCTCAAGCCGAGTTCCATAGAATCCCACTTACCCGTTAAAGAAAATACTCTCAGAAGAAACCTGTCGTTGAAAAGCTAAATACACCGTAAAACCGTTTTCTCCCTCCACCCTTCCTAAGCATTGTCATTGTATGCTCTCTCTTCTCTCTCTCTCTCTCTCTCTCTCTCTCTCTCTCTCTCAATTTAATGAAGGAAGAAAGAAAAGAATAAGGAAGAAAGGCATTTGTACTTTGATATTATCCGCTGATAATATAGCCGACACGTTAAATATGTGTGTCTGCATGTATTAAAAACCTTGTTATATTTAATATCTCCCCTCGTGTCGAAATTTATTCATTGTGTTTTCTACCAATCAAGTTGTCTTTTGCATATTCCTTTTCAGCTTCATTCGCCTCAATTTATTCTCGCTAAATGTCCTATTCCCCTTTTAAAAATATTACACTGGAAACTGGAATTGTCGACTACGATAATTAATATTATTATATCTAAACCTAGAGGCCCATATCTTCCATTATCCTAGGGGTAGGAAGAGGTAGTGGTCTGGTGGGTGGGTGTGTAACGTGAAATTTGGAAACCCCTTGCCAAATTAACCCCCACATAATCTGCCAGTTCCCCTACGCCCAAAAAGAGAATCTTAACTGGAACTTATTTGGCGAAGGATCAAGTGCCAGGCTGCCTCCTCTTCACTCGTGCGAAAAATAAACTCCCATCTTGGGATAAATATTTTAGGCCACGTCATAATGGTTTCAAGTATTCCTATCTAATACTAATAATTTACACACAATTCTATGTTTTTAAGTAACTATTTCTATCTAATAATAATCATTTGTTTGAACTCAGTTATATGGTTTCAAGTATTCCTATCTAATACTAATAATTTTCAAAAGATCAATTTGATATATAAATGGGGCTCTTACAGGTATCGTCAGATCTGATTGGATATGGGAGTTATAGAAACAAAGGAATACTTCACTCTTCTCAGTGAAGTTTAGTCTCATATTCAGGACATATAACAAAGGGTAGTTTTCTTCATGTTCCTGGAACATTCCATTACAACGGATTGCATTGGGATTGAAGAAGACTGTTATCATGAAGTGTTGCAGCTGATATAGATAGATAGATAGATAGATAGATAGATATTGATACCTCCCTGCTTAACACTCAATATTATAAGGTACGTATCAAGGGTAAAGTGGGGCAATCCAGGGAAAGGAGCAGCGCCCTCTCCTACATCCTGGTGTAGTCGCTATTGAAAAAAGAGCTTTCGGGTCACCTTCGACTATGGTCGCTAAATTTATATATATATTATAACAATGTTGGTTGTCACTAAATCACTTTGTGGGTTTGTGGCGAACCAGGTGCAATATAATATGGATAGTGCTCAATATCTAGGATAGAGCTATCATATAATAATAATAATGAATGAATATATATTTATAAAAAAGATATATATATATTTATTCATTGTTATCATATATAGATAGATAGATAGAAATTTAGAAATAGTATTCCAGTTCCCTTATGGTTTGCCCTCGTGGTGTAATGGTTAAAGCAATGGACTGCAGAACCGTTGTAAGTGAGATCGAACTCCAGTCGCGCTATTGTGTGTGTGTGTGTTTGGTTTGGTTTGGTTTAGTTTAGTTTCTTTACTTAATAGCATATCAATCTTCGTGGGTTGGTTAATGACAATCCATTGTTGTAGCCAGACAGTTGTGGTGGTATTTTACTGGAGGAATAATTGGGGTCGTATATTTACCAAGATTATTAATCTGAAAGTGAATGTAATAGCGTGATTAGAGTTCGAACTCGGTTACTACGATATGTCAGTCCAACACGTTAACCACGGCGACTCCCACTGAATATGTGTGTATGTGTGTGTGTGCGTGTGTACAATGTTTGTTCGCTAAGTTCGACCACCACTCGGAAAGAAGTGGCATAGCTGCACATTTTCCTCGTATCAATTCACTGTCACTTTTTATAGAACTAGAAAAATCTGAATTAGTTTTTCTAGTTTTATTAGAAGTGGAAGTGAGTTAACACAAGAAAAATGTTCAGCAATGCTCTTCTTTCTGGTAGAGGTTTAAAACTTTTTGGACGACCCTTTTATATATTATCATATATTTATTTACGAGGATCATTAAATAACTTTCCAGACTTTTTTCGTATGGGCACTTTTATTGATAGTACACACATGAAACTCTAGTCCCCTTCGAAGTATTCTTCTCCGGCTGCAATGCACTTGTTGTACCGTTCCAACAACTTGTGGAAGGCCCCATGGAAGTCCTCCTGTGTGAGCGTGTCAATGACCTTCGTCACAGCCTGTTTCTAGCTGTTCATTTGAACCTGAAATCATAAAAATTGGTCAGTCATCTCATAAGATGTATAGCAATAACATACTGAATTTTTGGAGGTGCCCGTGGTGTAATGGTTATCGTCGGAGGATATGGACTCGGCGACATGAGTTCAAATCCTGGACCTGACTGATTGCATTTCACATAGCACTAATACCCTTGGGAAAGGTATCAATCCAATTATTTTCCCTCCAGCTATGGGTAAATAGTAGGGCAGATTAGGTTCTTCAGCCTTGGTGAGGCAACTAGTCTAGGAGAAGGAAAACTGTGAATTCAAACCTGTTAAACTCCGCTTAGAAAATTAACCTTGTGTCATATCCTGCCCGAGCGGAGGGGTTGGGTAAATATAACATACTGAATTTTCAAGAGTCTACGACAATTTTAAATGCCTGTACAAAAAAAGTCTGGAAACTTATTGAATTCACCACGTATATATGCATAGATTATATGTATGCATCTATTTATACGTATATGTATGTGTGTGTGAGTATGTGTGAGCGTGTGTGAGAGTCTGTCTGTCTGTCTGGTTTGGTTTGGTTTATTTTTTCTTTTTTTTTTAACCAAATCAACATTCGTGAGTTATATAATGCCAAAGCCATCCGAAGAAAAAAAAAAAAAAAGAAACGAAAAAAAAAAAAAAGAAAAAAAATGTATGTGTGTGTGTGTGTGTGTGTGTGTGTGTGTGTTGACAGTGAAACTTATATCTTCGGAAAATATAGCTAAGAATGATTATTTGCCTAAAACTAATTTTCACTGATTTTTCAGGGGTGTTCCCAAAAAGTATTTACAAAATCAATACTATCAACACTACAATCAGCTCTCACACATACCGTTAAAATCGCTCAATTCATATTCAATACTACGTATATACTTGTGTGTGTATGAGAGAGAGAGAGAGAGAGAGAGAGAGTGTGTGTGTGTGTATGTGTGTTTGTGTTTGCGTGTGTATCTTCACGTGTGCATGTATGTTTGTATGTATGCATCTAGGCTTGCGTATGGCGTATGCGTGAACGTATGTACATCGTACTTGCATGTTTTTGACATTGTGGTCATGTTTCTGCGTATACATATATCTTCCCACCTGAGACTGCCTTATACAACACTAAACTATGGCCACACACACACATATACACATATATGTGGCTGTTTATATATTATTTTACTCCAATGAGAGTTTTTCACACCAGCGTTAGCTGATAGTTTTTCACTGGTGTTTGAGTGACAGCAAGTCAGCTTAAGTCTTTAGGATCCTTCTCAGTATTCCGGCCAATATTAAATAGTTCAATAGTCTAGATGGCCTTTTCTTATACTCTGATTTTTAAATCTTCTAGTTCTTTTACCAAGCCTTTAGGGAGTGTTCCGAGTGCACCAATTAAAATTGGTATCACCGTCACTTTCATGTTTTTTAGTTACTTATCCATCTTTTACTTTTTTGATTACTTATCCATCTTTTCGTTTTCATTTATTTTTACTTTGTGGTCCACCAGAACAGCAAAGTCCACAATTCGGCAGGTTTTCTCTTTTTTGTTGACTATTACTTGGTCTGGTCGTCAGGCCAACGTAAGGTGATCTGTTTGTATCAAAAGATCCCAAAGAATTTTCCTGGACGGATTCTGGGTTGTACATATACCACCTGTTCATATGGTCGAATTTCAGTTTTTTGCTCAATTCTCAGTGGACCACCTTCCCCACCTAGTCGTGTACGGTCTAATGTTCTTTTTGGTGGTTATTTGCTATTTCCGCTGATCACGTGATCAATCGTTTCGTCTCTATCACCCACATTTGCAATTTTATTGCGTCTTATGATATTTGTCGCTGCCTCCCACCAGACAGGACTTGAAACAAGGTCAAAAGCCCGAAGGCCGATTAAAGTGGGGATAAACGGGAGGGAAAGGTCGGGAACGAGCAGAGACTCGAACCCTGCTGGTCTGTGCCGCTCATCGACCCACTAAGTGCAATGTGGCTCTAATGAGGCAAACAGTTTCACAAATCCAAATTTGGATCCTGGCACGTATGCCGGGTTATAGCTTAAACTAGACAGCAAGGTCTAGTGCTATACATAGGGGATAAAGGTTGCAGCTTGCCCACCCGAATGTTGCCCAACCGAAGTTGGGGGCCTTTCGGCCTCGAATCTGCCATTGATTTCGATACCCCATCCGACACGAATGCCAGACGGCCCAGCCAAAAGACCAGGGAAGTATATAATTTTATTGCATCTTATCTATTTTTGCTTTAATATAATTGGTCCTTATGGCGTTGATCAGGTCAAGTTCTGTGCTATTCTTACTTAACTCCTACTCTATCATAAATTATATATATATATATTTCTGATTTTTTTCTTGATTTGGCAGCTCCGTTCCTTCTGTTATTTATCTTTTTTTCACTTTCCATTTTAAGCGTAGTACGTTTGTTAATACTAAATTCAATTCCTATATCTTGGTTATATGTTCTTATAATTTGTATCAAAGTCTCTAATTCTTTTTCATTTTTTGAAAACAGCTCGATATCGGTGAGAAAATAATCTATTTGCTGCTGTTCGTATTGGCATTTTGTTTTTTAGACAGATGCGTTTAGCTGTTGAATGAAGGGAAATTATTTTAAAGTAACACACACACACACACACACACACACAGATATATATATATATATATATATATATATATATATATATATATATTGTAACTGTGTTGGTTGTCACAAATTCACTTTGTGGGGTTTTGGCGAACCAAGTACGATATAATTTGAAGAGTGCTCAATATCTGTGATAGAGCTATTATATATCAATAATAAATAAATATATATTAGATTTATATATTTAATGCTATGGAAGTTTGTCTGTGACCTTAGATTTCATAAAATTTTACCAACAACAATCATCAAGCAGATAGTTGTTTGCAAAATTTCATGAAACCTCCATGGCATTAGGAGTTAAGTAAGAATAGCGCAGAACTTGACCTGATCAATGCATGAGGTTTTCTTTCTTTCTTTTTTGTGAATTTGTAGTGTTTTCCGGAAATTGTCTGATGTGATATTAATTTGGTGATATACTTTCAGAATGGAGGATTGGTAATCGAATTTTGAAGCACAAATAAAAATTATTTTCATCGATTTTAAGTTTGCCCGATAGATTTGACGTTCGCGAATTTAAGCGAATTATTCGGTCCGTCCACTTGGAAACTATTACGAACTTTGATCTGATATTAGAAACTGGTTATTGAACCGGAGGGTTTGGGGTAAAGGTAGAAAAAGAGTCCATTTATCAAAAAAAAAAAAAAAAGAATTTCGTAAAAGAACACAATAATTTGAGACCAAAGGGAGGTCTATGAATTTGCGTAGATATTTTAGGGAGGGGCAAAAAACTTTTTTATTCAATGATACGTTCGTGTGACAGTGGTGAATTGATTTAGTTACAGACAATTTTCATGTGGAAGTTGAAAAGGAATAAAACGCGTTAATTCTTTGGATACTTTTGTCAGTTGCTTCATGAGCGGAAACATGACACAGTAATATACATATATATAGATGTATGTGTGTGGATCTCTCTGTGTGTTCGTGGATGGGTGGCCCAAAGAAGAGATTCTTATCTTCAGTACCTTTGAGCAGCGTCAGATTGTCTGGAAGGTCTTTCTTTGTCTATTTTAATGCGAAGACCACACAAAGAACTGGCCCACGTGAACCCGTGAGACCGAAAGTAGGGGGCGGCAAGGGCTAAGGACGTTGATCAGTCAAGGCTGGGACGCTAAGCCCAGCAGTCCATCCCAGGAAGCAGAGCTGGGCAGTCAAGAAAGAGACACGGGAAAGTCAAGTCTAAGACTCGGAGCATAGAAGGGTGTTGAGTAATCAGTGGGCAACATGGAGTCAGAATTGTCTGGTTGAACAGTGAAGACAATGACCAGAGATGATCAAGCATTTTTGGTAGCTGTGGAGTTCATGCAATAGCCACTTATAAATACATGCAGAGTGCAAAAAATGTGCTAGACGTCGCTTTCTTACGTTATGCTGTCCTTAAATTGGTGTTTTGCCTTTTCTTCCTTCCTCCCTCTGTTAGTTGTTTTGCATTGTCATTTTGTGTTCGACTTGTGAAATGCCCACTCGGCCAGTTGTAAGAAGTAATAAAGACATCCTCACAAGACGGATGATTGAACGGCTAACTAAGCCTGGCATGTGGGTTATTTCATAGTGGTGCCGTGACCAGGATTCGCACTGGAAGAAGTCGAATGAATAGAAAGGAGAGAGAAATCGCCGTGTTCTAAGGTTTTCATTCTGTGGGCGAGAAGAAGGAAGATTGGACCTCGTGGACAAAGAAAGGAAAATGCTTATATCAGCACGCTTGTGTGTGGACAAAAAAGAGAAGAATGATGAGAAGATGAATGGAGATAGAATAAGGGACAGACAGACAGTCAGAAAAACGCTGTAGAAACTTTTAGATACGGGAACAGAAGAAAAGTGTGTAGGCAAACACCTAAAACAAAAAAAACCATCACACACGAAGAGACAATTTTTGTTGTTCAAAAAGATAGAGAAAAAAAGAAAAAAGAGAAACTTACAAAGGTAAGGGGTCCAACCTTTATCCCCATCCCTAATGTATTTCATTTGTGTGTGTGTGTGTCGTCAAACTGTTGACTGAAACCCTTTATGACTGTTGGTTTCGTCTTGTAGGAGGGAAGGGAAGAAACTTTTCCCTCTTTCTGTCTCTTTCCCACGTTTTATTTATTTAATTTTTTTTTTCTTTTTAGCTTTTAGTAGTCAAAAGTTTTGGTTGCCAGTTTTGTGTGTATTTAAAAAATGCTTAGATTTCCGATGCTCACGATTCCAGTGACTTGGTAGAGGAAGCTATTAAGTCCTCGTGGATTGTTTGTTAAACAAAAATGGAAGGTGGTTTAAAGTCCTTCTGGATTGATCGTTGGGAAAGGGGGGGAAATAATGAAAGGTGATTTAAAATCCTTCCAGTTTGATTTGGGAATAAATAAAAAGAGGTGTTTAAAAGACCTCGCGAATGTACTGTGAAGACAATTTGATGAGGGTTTGATATGTCGAGGCACCTGAAGGTGCTAAGTCCTGATGCAGAGTTTGGCAAACTGCTGAGACCATAATGCACCAGACCCACAAAGAAGTTGAAAGTTCTTCTGGATTGACCGGTTGGGAGTGGTGAAATGTCCTAACCCCACCCCGGCTTGATTTCGGGGAGTGAAGGAATACGCCATCCCAACTCATTGCTGTTTGTCTTGTTGTTGTAACTGTGTCGAGTAACCTCCATTGCACATGCTTTTATTGAAGAAGCGACAAGGACACCTTTCGAATATTGTAAAAAATTGCATCGTGACAATTATGTCTGTGTTTTCTATATTTTATTATTCTTATGTATAATTTATTGTGAATAAATGACAAGGATAAGGAAGTGAGGAATGTGGGACAGTAATGTCCGCTCATATATATATATATATATAGATAGATTTATGTGTGTGGGTCCTCTGCGTGTGTTCGTGGATGGGTGTAGGGTTATGTGTTCTGGAAAAATAAATGAAAAGGTGAAAATAGCGTGGAATAAATTTTAAAACTATTGAAAAAGGAAAGTGTAGTATAAAAATGGAACAAGGTATATGGTTTATTTGGTAATTTGTTTCGGCACTGTTAATGAAGTTGATAGCATGCGGGTACACTTATTTTTTGCATATGTTTAATACATATGTGATATATTAAGTTTGGGCCTGAAAATTTGGAACGGATGTATATATTATTATATTATTATCTATTTATTTATTTCTGCATTGCTATTCTTTTCGGGTGGAACTCAGTGGAACCAGTCGAAGCAAACGTCTCAGAGTGACGAGAATGCAGGTGAAAGGTTACCAAGGAGTTGACCGGGAATTACAAAGGTTTGTTTTCGGAAGGAACAAGAACTGTCCCGGTAATTTTTTAATGTTTCCAAAATGGTAGCCCTGTTTGTTGTTTTTTTTTTGTTGGGGGGGTTGTAAATACTATTTTCAAATGAATGCTTATCATAACCACGTTACTGTGGGTAGAGAACAATTTTGTATGACACAAACCAAAACACACACACACACACACACATAATATATATATATGTATATATATTTGCAAGAAACATGTGAGAAAATTATCACTTTATAATGAGAATAATTGAGCTGAATATTAAAGAGAAAATTGAGGTAGAGAGAAATTCCTAATTTGAAATATAGAATGAATTTGATTTAATATATTATGAATTTAGAAATAATTGGGGTAGGGATACTAAATAAGTGATTGCCCGAATCTTTTATTTTACACATGATTTTGAGTATTTTGAACAGATTTAAACTGTTGTACTCAAAAACGGGGTTGTTTTGTCAAGGTGAGGTCAATTCAGTTCAATTGACAGTTATTAATAATTAAAATCACTTAAAAACTAAGTTTTTATTGGTGGATTGTGAAATCATGTGACAACTATTCTGAAAGTTAGAAATTAGATTTTAACTTTGAATTAAAAAGTCTGGTGCCGCTGAATGATGCAGACGTCATTTTCATCCATGGCCCAATGGCTAATTCCGGTTGATAAAACTGATGAAGAATAGCCGTCAAAATAATTAAAAACGTGTGTGAAAAGAAATAGATTTCGTTGTTATTCATCCCAACAAAAAGTTAGAGAAACCCAAAAGAAAACAGAACAGTGATGAAAATAGAACCGCCGAGGACGATGAAGAAATATCGACCATCGTTGGAAGGACATGAAGACCAGATATGAAGATCTAACACTTGAAGCAAAGTGTAGATATACATTTTAAGGCATTTGATTTTACAGGATGAGCGAAAAAATGCAGCCAAATATCATATTTTACAAGTTTTTTTTTAAGTTCGTATATGGCGGAATCTATGCTTAGCTGTTTGTATTATCAACAAAGCAAACAGAAAAGTAATTTGAATATAGAATGAAGTGATTTTCTTTTCAAACTTCAAAACTTGCAACCTAATATTTGTATTCTCCGCAGCGCCCACAAAAAAAGCCCAACCTTTCCATTAAAAAATCAAACATTAACTGTGCGTTTGTATTTATGTCTTGTAATTTAATATTCAATTGATTTAAGTTGATTGAGTGAAAGGAAATTAAATTTGTTAAAAAGTTTGAAAATATTCGATCTAGAGTTATAACCAAATTTTGGAGGTGCCCGTGGTGTAATGGTTAGCGTCGTACGAAATGGACACGGCGACACGAGTTCAAATCCTGAACGAAACTGATTGCATTTCACATAGCACTAATACCCTTGGGAAAGGTATCAATCCAATTATTCTCCTTCCAGCTATGGATAAATAGTAGGGCAGACTAGGTTCTTCAGCCTTGGTAAGGCAACTAGTCTAGGAGAAGGAAAACTCTGAATTCAAACCTGTTAAACTCCGCTTAAAAATTGACCTTGTGTCCTATCCTGCCCGTTCGGAGGGGTTGGTAAACATGATAACCTAATTTTGTCAGTGTGAATCAAAACATAAAGGTCCACAGTGGGTAAATTAACTAGTCTGCATTTAAAAATCCCTTCATAACAGAACAATGGGTCATGTAAACAGTTTGCTAAATCTTTTACGCCAAGAAAAATGCCAAAGAGAGGATTACCTGTGGATTAGTGGCTAACGTGCCTGCCTGCACATGCGTGCCACAACTGTTTTTCGACCAGGACGGCTTTGGCATTCCACGAAGGTTGATATGCCATTAAAAACAAACAAACTAAAGAAAGAAAGAATTGGGTGGGATAGTCACTTGTGATTATCCCTTGTGATGTGTTGTTCGCATACAACCCGTTCAAAACATACGGGTCACTAAATAAATGAACGATCTGACTGTCATTAAAAAGATTCGGATCTTTTCGGTGTCGTTGATTATTTTCACGAAAGAAAATATCTAAAAACAATTATATTCTAAACAAAATTATTTTATAAAAATACTAAATTCTAAAATGCCCATTTTTACTAGTTGTGAGATGTCTTTAGAAGAAAAAAATGGATTATTTAATTATTATGATGAAAATATTGATTTAAAGAAAATACATTGCTAGAAATTTTATTTGTTTCTTTGTTAAAGTCCATCGCTTTAACCATTATACCACGAGGACACCCCCAGTTAGAAATTTTAATTCTTATCTATTCTAATTGATTTTAATTAATAAAATTATAATTGAATTATAATAAGTGAAAATTTCACACTGAATGAAGGGATTCGTATTTTGTTAAATTAGTTTCAGTATTGCAAGGTGTTTGTTGGTCTGGGCGTTTATGATTCAATATTCCATTTATAACAACTTTTTTTGTTTTGTAAAAATTCTGTTGTTGAAACCTCTCTCATCAAGGTGCCCAATGAAACGAAGAAAAATCTTAGCAATTCATCTGTGCTGAAGGGAAATTTGATTAAGTAAAAGTTTTCAGAAAACCACGGTTAACGTATTGCATATATACAATATATATATAGGATATGAAATGCTAGCTGAAACTGTAACGTTCCTTAACACAAGTGTTTTATGAAATCTAAAAATTAAAAAAAACAAAACATGTGTGCAATAATTTCTAAAATCAACTTTTACATATTTTACTGCCAAAAACTAGTGAGTCTGAATATATTATCTATTCCCACTAGTCTGTGGAAGTTCCGTAGCCGAAGAAGACAGACGTGAGATACCCCTGCCACTGAACAAAAATATCAATCCCGGGTTTCCCGACGATAACCAAGTTTCATCATCAAAGGAAATCAGGACAGACACACAAATAAACTATTAAAAGAAGAATACGAAAATCATTTATCTACATTGGACCTATACAAAAATTAATACGAACACAAATTTTCTTGAGTAAATTATTGCTTATTACCAAAAATGATATATAATAAGACAGCATTTGTTTCAACCCAACCTCCTGTTATTTGTTTTGCTTGTTTTATTTACAATTCATGTCAGTATATACTTTTTATCACAGTAACCGGGAGATTCCTCTGCTACATTATCAAGTTACATTTTGTGAGGAACACTTTAGAAATCATGTTCTAAATTTATGTTACCTTCGTAAAGAAAAGTTATTTGTGACTACAAATTTTAGTTTGCATCATTGACTAACGATTGAAGAGTGTTCAACCTAGAACATCTTTACATAGTTACAAGGGTTACATCAAGTAAAATGTTTGAAAAGCTTAGGCCAGGGTGAATAGTGTCTCTGCAGTCGTTGTTTAGACAAGAGGCAAAGGAGAATTTTGATTAAAAAACGTGGACTATTTAACAGGTGTTGAGTTAACGTCTTCTTGAAATTGATTGATCGCTGTAATGAAAATCGTCCCCCATTGTTTTGGTCCTTGGACTGACAAAGAAATAACATAAAAAAAAAAAAAAAAAAACAGATCAAATCCAATATGTTGTTTGTGCGAACAAAAAAATTGAATCAATTGACCACTTAGTGTCCGGTTGCCGAATCCTAACACCAATAGAATATAAAGAAAGGTATTATAAAACAGAACATAAGATTCAGAGGAAAGTATGTAGATACTATGGTTTGGTTTCTTTGTTTAATGGCATATCAACTCTTTTTAGGTTATTTAATGCCAAAGCTATTCTCCTAGAAGAACAGTAGTGGTACTATTTAACCCATAGCTGGGAGGATAAGGGGGTTCATTCCTTTCCCAAGGGTATTTGCCCAAATGTGAACGTAATAGCGTGACTGGAGTACGAACTCGCGTACTACGATTCCGCAATCCATCGCCTTAACCATTACACCACGAGGATACCCCCTGTAGATACTATGGGATATTTAACTGTTAAAGAATTGTTTAAACACCCACCAAAACAAATAACAGAAGCAAAAGGAGCAACTATTCTCTGGGACCTTGCTATCCAAACTGATTCAAAAATAAAGACCTGATATGATGGAGAAAGACGATAGAAGAAAAACATGCCTTCTAATTGATATGTCATTGCCTTCAGATATCAGGCAAATACCGGGAAATAGAAATTGAAAAAGTGTGACACCTTAAAACAACAACTATGCCCGTAAAAGTGGGCGCCCTGGGCACGATAAAAAAAAAGGACATATAAACGCAATAACAAGATACCTGGTAGTGCCAGTTATATGAATAAAAAAATGCATTTTGTTGAACTGCTCATCTCTCTAGAAGAGAACTATCAATGTGATAGAAAAATATCGACCAAAAGAGGTAGCAACAATATAAATACACAGAATGCATATAATCGTTACCTTTTCTCAAACTAGGTCTTTGGTAAAGATCCAGAAAAAGATTGTAAGAAATCGGAAGTAAAGCTGAAAATTTTGTACAAGACCTTCTAATGATATAACAAAAGAAAAGAAAAAAGAGGGAACTTGCCATATTGTGGATTTTGCCGTTCCAACAGACTACAGATTGAAAATCAAAGCAAAAACATAAGCAAATTCTAAGACAATGCCAGAGAACTAAAAAAAATCTGTGGAACAATAAAAGCGACGGTGATATTAATTTCAGTCGGGGTGATGAGAATGGTCCTCAACGGCATGGAAAAGAGACTAGAGGAATTGGAAATCAGAAGATGAATCAAAACTATCCAGACTATACCACTGTTGATATCGGCAAGAATTCTGAGAAGTGTCCTGGAGACCTGAGTAGACTTCCTATAACTCAGACTGCAGTCAAAGACCATCAGCTAACACTGGTGGTGCCCGTGATGTAATGGTTAGCGTCGTACGAAATGGACACGGTGACACGAGTTCAAATCCTGGACGAGGCTGATCGCATTTCACATAGCACTAATACCCTTGGGAAAGGTATCAATCCAATTATTCTCCCTTCAGGTATGGGTAAATAGTAGGACAGACTTTAGTTCTTCAGCCTTGTTAAGGCAACTAGTCTAGGAGAAGGAAATATCTGAATTCAAACGTGTCAAACTCAAATTAAAAATTGACCGTATGTCATATCCTGCCCGAGCGGAGGGGTTGGTAAATAGGATCAGCTAACGCTAGTGTGAAAAACTCGAATAATAATATAATAATAAGGACAAAATATATCAAAGCAGATCAGGCAATTGTCCAAATGAGTGTTCGCCAATGGTCCGGGAGACCAGGGTTCAATACCAGGTCGAGTCATACCGAAGACTCAAAAAATGGTACTTGATGCCGCCTTGCTTAACACTCAGCATTATAAGATACGGATCAAGGGTAAAGTAGAGCACTCCAGGGAAAGGAGTAGCGCCCTCCTCTAGCTATTGAAAAGGGAGCCTTCGGGTAACCGTCCACTAAAGTCATCAACTTTACTTTTATATAAAAGCAAGAATAGAATAAACACAAGAAAATAGCAGATGTAGATTTTGTGGTGATAAAGACGAAACTATCAATAGAATAAACACAATAAAATGCCTGATGTAGATTTTGTGGTGATAAAGACGAAACTATCAATAGAATAAACACAATAAAATGCCTGATGTAGATTTTGTGGTGATAAAGACGAAACTATAAATAGAATAAACACAAGAAAATAGCAGATGTAGATTTTGTGGTGATAAAGACGAAACTATCAATAGAATAAACACAATAAAATGCCTGATGTAGATTTTGTGGTGATAAAGACGAAACTATAAATAGAATAAACACAAGAAAATAGCAGATGTAGATTTTGTGGTGATAAAGACGAAACTATCAATAGAATAAACACAAGAAAATAGCAGATGTAGATTTTGTGGTGATAAAGACGAAACTATCAATCACATAATCAGCGATTGCAGAAAATTAACGAAGAAAGAGTCTCAGACTAAACACGACTTGGTGGGGAAGGTGATCTACTGAGAATTGGGCAAGAAATTTCAATTTGACCATACAATAAATGGTAGATGCACAACCCAGAATCCGTCCAGGAAAATGAGATGCACAAAATTCTTCGTGATTTTTAGATACAAACGGATCATCTAATCTCGGCCAGACGACCAGATCTCGTGATAGTTAAAAAATAAAAAACATAAAAAAGAGAACCTGCTGAATAGTGGACTTTGCTGTCTCGGCTGACCACTGGGTAAAACTGAATAAAGCGAAAAGATAGATTAGTACCTAAACCTTGCTAGAGAACTGAAAAAACTATGGAACATGAAAGTGGTGGTGATACCAATTGTAACTGGCGTGCTCAGCACAGTACCAAAGGATTGGTACAGAGACTGAAGGACTTGAAAATAAGAGGACGAGTGGAGACCATCCAAACTATAGCATTGTTGAGATCGGTCAGAATACTGAGAAGAGTCCTGGATACTTGAGGAGACTTGCTTGCTGTCACTCAGACTCCAGTGAGAAACAATCAGCTAACGCTGGTGTGAAAAGTTCCGCTAAGAGTTGGACAAGAAAATGAAATTTGACCATACGAACAAATGGTATATAGACAACCTAGCATCTGTTCTGTAGAATGAGTCACATAAACTCCTGTGGGATTTTAACTTACAAACGCATCACCTAATCTTGGCAAGACGACTAGACCTTATTATAATCCACAAAAAAAAAGAGAACTTGCAAAATTGTGGATTTTGATGTCCCTGCTGACCACAGAATAAAATTGAAAGAAAAGGAACAGAAGGATAAGAACCTCGACTTTGCTAAGAAATCGAAAAAACTGTGGAACATGAAAGTGACGTTTATACTAATTGTGACTGGTGCTTTTGGTACACCCAGCAAAGGATTATTAAAGGGATGGAGAACTTAGAAACAAGAGGATGAATGGGGACCATCAAAACTACTATGTTATTGGGAACGGCCAGAATACTGAGAAAAGTCCTGGAGACTTGAGGAGATTACTGACACTTAAATTTCAGTGAAAAACCATTAGCTAATGCTGATGTGAAAAAGTCTCAAGGAGTAAATAATAATAATAATAATAATAATAATAATAATAATAATAATAATAATAGTAACCTCGACCTTGCTAGAGAATTAAAAAACTATGGAACATGAAGGTGACAAGTGTGATTGGTGCTTTTGGTACAGTAACTAAAGGATTATTAAAGCGACTGAAGGATTTGGAAGTTGGCGTTATTGAGAACAGCCAGAATATTGAGAAGAGTCCTGGAGACTCGAGGAAACTTGCTGTCACTCAAACTCCAGTGAAAGACCATCAGCTAACGCTGATGTGAAAAACTCTAATGAGTAAATAATAATAATAATAATAATACACAGCAGAATAGCAAATATAGGTTATGTGGAGACAGCGACGAATCAGTTAACCACATTATAAATAAATGCAGCAACAATAACTATGTATTGTAATAGGGTATTTAGATATATTCTAGTTTAAGGAAAAAGAAGAATATATATATATATATATATATATATATATATATATATATATATATATATATATAGTGGAATTGATTTATTAAAAAATATATAAGCAAATGTTTTATTTTTTGTTTTTTTCTCATGGGTTCTTGTGAGTTCTAGTAGTATCAAAATGGAATCCCTGTGTAATTTGACCCAGTCCTACCCCAAAAGAGAAGAAATGGGATGAGTGTGTCATATAAAGCTCAAGTCAAATACACAGGTGTTAGTGTCCACACGTGGCTAGAATGTTGACGCTGGTTTTAACGACTTTTATAACTCTAAGTAATCTTGAGCCTAACTCGACAGAAGAACAAAATAAAAGAAAATGGCGATATATTCCTGTTTTTCGAATCTTGGGGAATGATCTGAAAGATTCAAGAGGATTTCATTTCCCTGGTGATGGATTTAAAAACCAGTTTTGTTTCAGAAGAGGGGGGGGATTAGTTTCTGACCGGTAGGGCCGAGTTTTGATTTGCTCGTTGAGTAGAATTATTACCGTCCCAAGGGAATTTTACCTATTGAATTAGAGAAATTAAGAACTTATCAATTTCCCTCATGACATGTTTTGTTAGGCCCTTTCTCTATTTCTCTCTCTCTCTCTCTCTCTCTCTCTCTCTCTCTCTCTATTTTGTCGCTCAAAAAAAAAAGATATATCTTCAAGTAAATAAGGGAAGAGAAAATTTTTATTTATTTATCTACCTATCCATTCTTTGGATCATATTATTCATCAATCAAATTGTATATAAAAGTAAAGTTGGTGACCTTAGTCGAGGGTGACCCAAAGTTTCCCCTTTTCAAAACTAATTAGACCGAAGAGTAGGCTACTCTATTCACTGAATTGTTCTACTTTACCTTATAATGCTGAGTGTTAACCAAGGCGGCATTAGGTACCATTCTTTGAGTCTTTGGTATTACCTGAGCTGGTATTGAACACTGGTCTCCCGAACTATTGGCGAACACCCTACTCATTACGCCAATAGATTATATACTTTTAAATTATGCACAGTTTTATATTTAGTATTTGTTTATGTACGATATTAAATTGATCTAGATTGCTTTATTGAATAAAACAAAAATTCAACTTAAACAATATTTTCTCATAAAATTAACTATATCATATCTAATTTATTCATGAATTTGTCGCAAGTGACCGTTGTATATTGGTTATTCATTTGTTTATTTTTTTATATTTCAAGATTATAAAGCAAGACACTTAAATTTTGTACATCGCTATTTGCTTCTTCTTTTAATCTTTTAAATTTGCACGGTTGATTTCGCAAAAATAATTATACACGTCTTTACATACATTAAATTATGAAAGTAAGTGATGCTAAAACTTTTTTTTTCTTGGCTTAGTTTCTGTTTTTATGACACATCAACTTTCATGGCTTATTTAATGCCTAAGCCATCCTTACAGAAGGATATTAGTGGCACTATTTAACTTATATCGTAGAGGTAACAGTATTCATGACTACCCAAAAAGTATAAGTCCCAAAAGAGCTATAGTCCATGTGGATTTCGAACTCACATACCAAAATTTTGCTGTCCAGCGTGTTAGCCATTACTCCTTGGTATTTGAACATCTCACCGATCGGACGAGTGTGACACAAGCCTTAGGGGGTGGCACTTTGAGGATCCATCCAGGAGAACCAGTTTAAGCACGCATGACATAAATGCCGGCTTCCCGGGAGCTATGTCGAAACGTGTCCCGGCCCAGCGGCCAGGAGTATACATATAATCTCCCAGAATAAAACCTGACCGATAAAATGAAACGCAGTTTCTTCCAGGCAACGGTCGTGTCGATACTGCTGTATGGATGCACCACTTAGACGCTAACAAAACGGCTCGAGAAGAAGCTAGACGGCAATTACACAAGAATGTTGCGAGCAATATTGAACAAGTCCTGGCGGCAACACCCCACAAGGCACCAACTATACGGCCACCTGCCTCCCATCACGAAAACTATCCAAGTTAGACGAACCAGACACGCAGGACACCGCTGGAGAAGCAGGGACGAGCTCATAAGTGATGTACTCCTATGGACCCCCACATATGGCCGAGCAAAAGCAGGACGACCAGCTCGAACATACATACAGCGGCTATGTGAGGATACGGGATGTAGCCCTGAAGACCTGCTGGAGGCGATAAACGATAGGGAGAAGTGGCGAGAGAGGGTCAAGGATATCCGTGCAAGCGGCACGACATAATGATGATGATGACGCCTCGGTTACTCCCCTCAGGGGCAATTAACAAATATGGTTGGAATAATCATATTAGGTGTTAAGGCTTTATATGACCTGTTGAATGATTGGATTGGGCTTCTCTGACCACCGACAGCCTTTGAGATTACGCTCGCCTGATCGATTCTGTCGCGTAAAAACTTATTCGGGCGGTTAAAGTTATTCTTCTAGTTGGCTGCCAGTCGATCAAAAATCGCAGTGAAACTTGTCTCTTCAAATATAGAAAAAAGGAACAACCCCAAAGTATGCCACTGAAGATTCACAAGTTACTTAGAATGACCAACAATGACATTTGTAAATTCTTTGGTCTTGTGCCTGGCGCCTGACGATCATCGAAATGTCTCGTTAAAGAAGAGGGGGTCCCATCCCCAAATCATACCACAATCATCAAAGATCTGACAAATGGAATTTAGAATGACCAGCCTCTCTCTCTCTCTCTCTCTCTCTCTCTCTCTCTCTTGGACGTCCGGTCATTGTAAACATTCGTATAATTAACGCTTCTGCAGTGGAGCCAAAATGTCTCTGTTTTCCTGATTGACGACGCTCAAAGATTTTTAGAAATTCAGTTGGAAAAAATTGTCCTTGACCCAACATCTATGTTCGCTCCCAGCTTATAAAAAATAAAAATGAATATTTGAAAGATTGTAAAAAAAGAAAAAAAGAAACCACGCACCGAAAAACAAATTATATTAGTAATTTTTATATTTTCTTTTATTTCTTATATATATGGATTCTACAATTTTTTAAAATTTCTTTTTGACAGTGTTTTTTAAATTACTTTACGTGAATTGTAGGTCGTCTCGGGTGGTGCAATGGTTAGTAAGTTAGACTAACAAATCTACATGAGTGAGTTCGAGCCTCATAGGGAGCTCCATTCACTCGGCCGTGTGACATATCCATGCTTAGTAAATTACTATATTACTTGAACTGTTGTAGAAGCGGCTCGAATTCTTACGTCCATTTTTTACGTTTTGGGTAAAAATAAAAGATAAAAATGAACGTTAGAATTTATATATGTTCTTTTTATGATTATAAACAAAAACAATAATTATTGTTTTTGTTTTTGTTTTTTATTTTTCTATTGTTGTTATTATTTTTATGATTATCATAATTGGCTTAACTTTTAATACAGTGTTGGAGAAGTAACAGAGAGGTCCCCGCGGACTTTCTCGAAATCTATGTATGGCACTAGACCTTGTTGTCTAGTTCAAGCCATAATCCGGCATACGTGCCCGGACCCACAGTTGGGTTCGTGTAACTGTTTGCCTCATCAGGCTCACATTGCACCAAGTGAGCCGATGAACAGCATAGACCAGCAGGGTTCGAGTCTCGGCTTGTTCCCGACCTTCCCCTCCCCTTTATCCCCACTTTAATCGGACTTCGGGCTTTTGACCATGTGTCAAGTCGTGTCTGGTGGGAGGCAGCGACAAATAAATAGAGGTCCCCCTTTTTGGGAACTGTAGTCGAAGACTCCGAGAATCACGTGACGGTTTGTTCATGTGACATTCTGAGAAGAAAGTTCTATAACTTTTGATTGTAGACACCGGCCGGAAAGGACCTGCCTTTAGTCTCCGCTTTTGTTAACAACACACACGTGCAAATTATCCCTCGTGGACCGTTTCCCTACACAAAAAAAAAAAAAAAAATGCCAGTTTTTAACCTGCTGCTCTCAGCCTGTTGGTTCTGTGAACAGCTTTTGTACCTTTTTACACTTAGGGCCAGTATGTCATGTTTCTTAATCCTGTGTACGATGTATTTCATGTTTCTTGATTATGTATACTATGTATGTATATAAAATGTTTGTTATTGTAGTCTTAACCGACTTTGTTTTCCTTATCGAAATATTCTCTGTGATTTTTCTCTTAGATAAACAAATGCATTATAGAAATAGAATGGTGGTAATCTCAATAAATACCACAAACGAGTACATAAATCCCTATACCAGCTTTGTTAATTGTAAAAGCAGTGATAGTGATGATAGTAATCTGTTTTATTTTGATAAGTAAAAATATGTGCATAGGTGTTTCTGTATATTTTTGGTAAATGATCAAAGTAAAATCGTTCTTTCCAATATTTGAAAAAAATATCGTTAAGAATAGAATCGAAAAAGAAAAAAAACCATGACCCTCTCCGGGAGCTACGTGGTCAAACTTTTACACAAAAGTAATCAGCCTATCTTTAAATATGAAAAAAAGAAAATCTTTTAAGAGACGAGAGAGACGTAGAGCTAAATAATTCGTTATTTTCTTTTAAATTGGTGACACAGGGATTCAAATCCAAAAGTGACTTGAGTGAAAAGTGTCAAAACATCGATAACAGCAAGAGATCAGTAAGAAAAAGTAGCATCAGATTAAGTATGTAAGATTAAAGGCCACTCAGATTAAAATGAAAGGGAGACAGTTAGGATCATACTAAGTTTGGACTTATAAATTTCAAAGACAGAAGGATATATATATATATATATATATATATATATATATATATATATATATATATATATATATATATATGAGTGTATGTGCACTCGCGTGTGTCCTGCTGAAGGTTCTTCTTCCTTGGAAGAATACAGGTCACATCTGTGACAGAATCACAGATAATAATCTACCCCAGATTTTAATATAGTAACAATATAAAAAAAGTAAAGTTGGCGACTATAGTCGAGGGCGACCCGAAGGCTCCCTTTTCAATAGCTACTAAACCGAGGTGTATGGTAGGGTGCTACTCCTATCCCTGGATTGCTCTACTTTACCCTTGATCCATACCTTATGATGCTGAGTGTTAAGCAAGTAGCATCAAGCACCATTTTTGTTTAGTTTTTGATATGACTCGACCTGGGATTGAACCCCACTCTCCCGGACTATTGGCGAACACTCTACCCATATGATCAATGGTCCGGTGTAAAATACTAATCGTAAAAAATGTCGAACAGAAATCCAAATCAGCGTGAGACTTAGATGAGATACACGATCGGTACGTGCTCCCTTAATAAGCAACACGAGGGACAAGTTGGGCAACCTACGAATTTTAGCTGTTGCAATTTCAGCCACGAACCGTACCTAACTAATTGATTGATTGATTCGTTCATTCATATTAACAACATGTTATTCCTTCTTGGATTATTTTAAGCTTAGAGATAAGGGAATTGATTTCTTTCTAGATTTATATTTACATTTTTTGTGTTGTTGTTTCTGAAGAATTTTTGCAAACTGTTATTTGATATCAAGTTACTCTATCTGTAACATACCCATACATGAATATGGATATGCAAAACGTACATAGAATGTTCATAACATATATACATAGAACATAGGAGTCCCGAAACACGAAAAACACGTAACGACTTCTTAGTTCAGGTACGAAACCTTTTATTACCTTTGAGTTAAAGGTTTCGACATAAGGAAGAGAGATGCATAATCTTTCTATGATGACTTTTTCCATCTGCCCCCCTAACACGTGTGGCACCCGCCACAAGGCCACTGGCCTGGCTTCGGCGAGCAAGCGAAAGCCAACCGTCTTCTCCCGATGTAGAACTCAACTCAACTAACTTTTTCAAAATCCCCCAAATCCTCCGCGCGCTTCCGGTGCGTGACGTCACCCGCACTCTGTAGCCCCGTTTCCGATCTCGGGTTTCAATTGTGACATCTCTGAGTGACACGTCCGCTTCACCCACGCGCACGAACACCCGCGTTAATGTTGCACCAAAGTAACCCATACACTGAGCCGAAAGGTTCTCAGCCTCACTAAACCCAAAGGCATAAAACGAAATCCCACGGCCATTACGTTACATATCTAATGCAAATGATTTGCACTTATTTGTATGGTTTCAAATATTTCTACCTTATAATAATAATTATGATTTCGAGCTCTCCGATTTATAATCATCAATAATATAGTTTCAAGTAACTAATAATAATCTTTAGTAAACAATTATAACTTCAAGTAACCATTCTTGAAGCAAATAATTTTTGGCATCATGTATTTCGACTGAATAGCAATGGGCCCCTAATAGGTACTACTTCAGAGTGGACCTGGGAGTAATGATAAAAGATTGTTGTACGCTTTCCAGATCTACAAAACTAGAATCTCACCATTAGATACGGTTTAGTGCCATACCCAGGACACCACTCAAAAATTCAGTCTTCAACTTTGGCATATTAGACTTTAAAGTTAGACTTCAGCTTTAGCATATAAGACTCTAAAATTTTAACTTTAGGTTTATGAAGCTCTGAAGCCTGTCAGCATTTTTATTCACGTTAAGAAAATGAAATAAAAGAAAAACTGTGAATGACGTCACCTCCGGTCATTAATTATATTTGAAGCCATCATTAGAAACAAGTAGATGACAGTAACAGAAACAACGGACGTCATCGGAGGTGTCATTGGCTATTCATCACCCGCCGGCAGAAAAAAAGAAGAAGAAAAAAAAACACTCAACTGATTACAATAACCCTTTAAAAGAGGTTAATAGAAAATATTTACTTGATTGTGGAGGTTAGTCTATGATGACAATTGTCCGCTGTATTTATAATTAAACATTTTCTTTTATCTAAGAGGAGGTACACGTTTATGTAGGTGATTGGGATTGTCACCAAACCGCGGGGACGACTGTCATTCTCAAGATGTCACCGGAAGTTAAGGTGTGTCATGCGTAACAAATAAAAAGGGAAGAGAGACTAATGACTACACTTAGAATTCATCGTCTAGTCTATGTTTATACATCTGTATGCTATTAAAATCGGCAAAGCAACATTTTCCACATCTCTCTTAAAATACAAAATATTTGCTGAGCAAACGCCTTATTAAAAATGCCTTTTGCATAAGAATACTGTAAGTTGGCCGTCCTTCGTCGAGGGCGACCCGAAGGCTCCCTTTTCAATAGCAACCATACCGAGCTGTATGGGTGGGCGCGACTCATTTCCCTTGATTGATCCACTTACCCCAGATTCATACTTTATAATGCTGAATGTTAAGCAAGGAGGCATCAATTACCATTTTTGAGTCTTTGGTATGACTTGACCTGGGATTGAACCTCGGTCTACCGGACCATTGACGAAAACTCTAACCATTATGCCAATGGGCCGGTAAGAATAGGTTCTGAAGACTGGGGTTCAATCCAAGGTCAAGACATACCAAAGATTTTTAAAAAATTGTACTTGATACCTCATCATCATCATCATCATCATCATATCGCGCTGGTAGCACGGATATCCCTGACCCTCTCTCGCCACTCCTCCCTATCGTTCATCGCCCTAGGTAGGTCTTCAGGACAACAGCCTGTATCCTCACATAGCTGCTGAATGTACGTTCGAGCTGGTCGTCCTGCTTTTGCGCGGCCATGTGTGGGGATCCATAAGAGTACATCTCTTATGAGTTCATCTCTGCTTCTCCAGCAGTGTCCTGCATGTCTGGTTCGTCTAGCTTGAATAGTTTTCGTGATAGGGGGCAGGTGGCCGTACAGTTGGTGTCTTGTGGGGTGCTGCTGCCAGGACTTGTTCAGGATTGCACGCAGCATTCTTGTGTAATTGCCATCCAGTTTCTTCTCCAGCCGTTTTGTTAGCGTCCATGTAGTGCATCCATATAGCAGTATCGATGTGACCGCTGCCTGGAAGAAGCTGCGTTTCATTTTATCGGTTAAGTCTGATTTCCATATAATCGATAGCTTATTGATAGCTGTCCATGCTTTCGTTAGCCTCGTTTCGATGTCCTTTTCGGTTGATTCGACGCTGCTTCCTAGGTACGTGAATTTGTCTACTAGTTTAAGTGGGGTTCCTTCTAGAGTGGAGATGTCCCCCGTTTGGTTATAGCACATATATTCCGTTTTGTGTGCATTAACATAGAGGCCTATGCTTGCTGCTGCTCGTTCCAAACTATGCAGAAGAGTTTCGGCTTGGTCAGGTGTATTTGCCAGTATCGCTATGTCATCGGCGTAGTCAGCGTCGGTAATTGTTGTTGCGGGGTATCTTCTGCTTCTTTTCTTCGTCAGTTCGAAGCCATTCTCTTTGATTTTGTCAATCGATGTTCTAAGTATGTAGTCTAGACAAATGATAAAGAGGTACGGGGCCAGCGTGTCCCCTTGTTGTACTCCTGCTAGAATGTCAAAGTATTCTGTGTCTCCATCCGGTGATCGTACTTTTACTTTAGTGTTTCTATAGAGAATCGTTATTGCCGCTACGGTTTCTTTAGGTATGCCGTACGCTAGTAGGATTTGTTCCATCTTTCCTCAGTGAATGGAGTCGAAAGCCTTGGTAAAGTCGACAAATATTAATGTCGCTTGTAGGTTCTTTGCCCGTACACCTTCAAGGATTCTGCGGATCTTACCAAATACTCAGCATTATAACGTATGGATTAAGGGTAAAGTGGATAAATCCAGGGAAAGGAGTAGCGTCCTTTCCTACACCTCGAAGTAATAGCTATAGAAAAGGGAGATTTCAGGACACCCTCGACCACAGTCGCCAACTTTATTTACAATACTGTATCTCCCATAAATCAGTACACCCACAAACAATTTTTTCAACCAAAAAGTTTTTCTTCTAAACCCAGGATACCAGTATTTTATTTCAAGTGGAACATTACAAAATCAAAACAGATTTTATTTAGTATTATCTATCACAAAACTCTCCAGCATTGAAACTTTATAGCTAAAAATAAAATTGCACCAGCTCTGTAACGGTCTCTACGTCAGGGTGTTTGATTAAATCCAAAAATAAAATTTACCTTTCCTAGAAAAAAACCGAAGTGTGTCATCATTTTCAAGAATAATTTTCCCTATTTTGCCGCTAAAATCTTGTGGGTCTGTGACCAGCCATCCCCTGCCTGGACAGTAGAAGTCCGGTATTCAAAGAGAACAGCTTTGATATACGAGGATCATTAAATACGTTTTCAGACTTTTTCGTATGGGCACTTTTATTGATAGTACGCATATGAAACTAGTCCCCTTCGAAGTAATCTTCTCCGGCTGCAATGCACTTGTTCTACCGTTCTAACAACTTCTGAAACGCCCCATGGAACTCCCCTTGTGTGAACGTGTCAATGACCTTAGTCACAGCCTCTTTCATCTCAACTGTCTCATAACGACAGCCTCTGAGCTTAGGGAATAACCAAAAGTTACAGCGAGCAAGGTCTGCACTATAGGGAGGCTGAGGAACTGTCTTGATGCCCATCTTGCTCAAATAGTCTGTGACAAGGATGGAGTTGTGGACTGGTGTATTGTCCTAGTGGAAATGCCACTGACCTGATTTGAAGAGTGCTGGCCTCTTCCGACGGAATCTCTTTCTGAACTCCCTTAAAACCTCAACATAATAACCCTAACCCTAACCCTTTGGCCAATCAATTCTGGTGTATTGACTTTCTTACTCCTCCCACACCTCTCATCATCCCTCACAGACTCCCTTCCTTGCTTGAACTCTTATGCAACCCAAAAACTGGTACTCGATTCATGCAAGATGCTCCAAAAGCAGTCTGAGGCATTCCATACGTTTCTGTGGCATTTTTTCCAAGTTTAAAACAGAATTTTATTGCATATCGTTCTTCCTCACATCCAGATTGCATTTTTGAAATTCACTAGCTGTGACAATCAGGCTTTAGTAGGGTGTATTCCAATTGCTGCTGTAGCTGTTCTTTTGAACCTAAAATCATAAAAATCGGTCTGTCATCTCATAAGATGTATAGCAATAACATACTGAATGTTCAAGAGTCTACGACAATTTTAAATACTTGTACAAAAAAGTCTGGAAACCTATTGAAGGCACCTTGTATTTTACTGTTTCTCTAAATGCTGAACCAAAATATCAGTTCCGAATTTCACGACGATAATAAAGCTTTATCTTCAAAGGCATTCAGGACGGACTCACACGCCAGCAATTAAAATAGAAAGAATTTTTTTTAAATTTATGTATACTATTGTTATATACCATACATATCAACCTTAATAGATATGTCCCATTCCACATAAATACGTTGGCCACTATTGTAAGAGTAGGTAATATGCTGACTGTCTCTGGAAGCGGCGGGTACTTGGTCGAGGCCGCCTGATGTGGGCGCCATCACGCAGTCTCAGGGAATCGTCTCCCTAGGCTCTAACACTCGCTGGAGGAGCTAAGGCTCAACTAGCAAACCTACACGAGTGAGTTCGAGTCTCGTTGGGTGCCTCTTTCATATGGCTTTGTGCCACATCTAAGCAAAAAGCTTAGTAAATTACCACTCGCTGGAGGAGCTACGTTTATCGCCTGGCGCTTGAAGCGGCTCTTTTTAGGGGAACTCCAAAGAGGCCAGAGTCATCTTTGGAGCTGCCGGGTGTGTCTGTGCTAGGGTCCTGCTTCCGGATCAACCATAAAAAGGCCTTGTGCCTTACTCGCCCGTTTGGTGGGACGCACAACAGATAGCGTAATATGCTGACAATGTAGTTCACCACTAGCAGTAGAGGATGTCCTCGTGGTGAAATGGTTAAACCGATGGACTGCAGAATCGTAGTACGTGAGTCCGAACTCCAGTTGCACTATTATGTTCACTTTCAGATAAATACCCTTGGGAAAGGCATGAACCCCACCTTTATCCTCCTCCAGCTATGGGTTAGATAATACGACTACCCTATTTACCAACCCCTCCTGCTCGGGCAGGATATGACACAAGGTTATTTTTAAGCGAAGTTTAACAGGTTTGAATTCAGAGTTTTCCTTCTCCTAGACGAGTTGGCTCCCCAAGGCTGAAGGGTCCAGTCTGCCCTACTATTTACCCATGGCTGGAAGGAGAATAATTGGATTCATACCTTTCCCAAGGGTATTAGTGCTATGTGAAATGCAATCAGTCTCGTCCAGGATTTGAACTCGTGTGGCCGTGTCCATTTCCTACGACGATAACCATTACACCACGGGCACCTCCAAATAATAATACCACTACTGTTTTTCTAGAAGGATGGCTTTGGCATTAAATAACCTAAAACCACTAGCAGTGGGTACCTTCGAGCTGTTGGCGAGTATTGTATTCATATGTTTTAAAGGTTTCCATTTCATTTCCTTCCTGTTTTGGTTATTAATCATTCAGTAAAGTTTTGTTAGGTTACAACAACTATACACATATCAAATTAATAGTCACATGAAAACATATTTGCAAACTATTACTTATAACCAAAAATAAAGAAATACATAAAAAGACGACGTCTGTTCAACTCAACCTCCTGTTTTCTGTTTGCATATTTTATTCATCCTTCTATTCAGCATTAACTTTTATTAGATTCATTTGAAGATGGGAGTGGGGACTGTAGAATACACCGACTGCTTCTCTGCAGAGAAGTAAACCCACCCCCAAAGAGTGTATATGACATTAAACAATCTGATGGTTAGGTTCTAAAGATGTTGGGTCTTTGAGGAATGCCAAATATCCCTTTATTGCTATTGCTCGCAGATCCACTATGGCCCGGAATGGTAGCACCTGATAAGGCCCTATCTGTGGGTTAAATAGAACTAACTGCATACTTATCCTAAACTGAATTGTTTGAATTAGAACTGTTTGACTTAACTGAATAGCTTGAAATAGAAATGTTTTTGACAATTAAACTGTACTTACATTTAAACTGCGTGCTTATGCTAAACTGAATTGTTTGAAATGGAACTGTTTTTGACATTGAAACTCTACTTACATTAAACTGAATTGTTTAATATCGAACTGTTTTGACATTGAACTGTGTGCAAACAAAATCTGTACATATATTAACTGAATTTTTTTAATTAGAACTGTTTGAATAAACTAAATAGCTTCAAATATAAATGTTTTTGACAATTAAACTGTACTCATGCTAAACTGAATTGTTTGAAATAGAACTGACTATTTGCATAAAAATTAATTTGGCTGTAAATATCCTACAAAGGTTAATATGCTATAAAACCCAAACAACCAACCAACTTAGAAGACTCTTCTGCCACAATATTAAGCTAGATTTTGTTACAGTAAGTTGTTATGCCAATTTGCTACACACGTTACCTTCATACCAGTTAAATGGAGGATTGTAAAAAATGGACCCGGCGTTCAAATCCAGGACGAGGCTGTTTGTCTTTCACGTTGCACTAATTCCCTTGAGGAAGGTATACTTAGTTTGGTTTGGTTTTATAGCATATCAACCATTTTAGGTTATTTAATGCCAAATCCATTTTTATGCATATGAACAGTTCTATTTCAAACAGTACAGTTTAGTATAAGTACAGTTTTTACTTACACACAGTAGAATGTAAAAACAGTTGTATTTCAAAGAATTTAGTTGAACATAAGTACGCAATCAAAAACAGTAAACGTAATTGAGGAGGATTTGCTTTTAAATAGAAAATCTCAGAAAAAAGACTCTCTCTGAAGAAGTTCGGTGGAATAAAACGAATGAAATATCACGCATCTGAATTGGAGTTAAGTGTTTAATTTATCCAACTTTCCACATATTTCTATCATACTGTCAAATTCACTACAATCTATAATTTTAACTTACACACACTGCAAGCCTCTTCGTTTGAATTGAGGTCTCGGCTACCGTTGAACGGATGTATGTAAATAATAGTAATTGCGATTCATAACCGTTTAAAATTTACTTCGCAGCTAATATCTCCTCGTGGCTGAATGGTTAGAAGCTTGGGTTGACGCTTGAGTCAACCGGGTTTCGATCCCAGCTACTGGAAGATACTGTCTAGCCACACATGAGTTTTGATAGAACGAAACAGATCTGTCTGTGGATGACTATATATATATAGGATTTGGCATTATATTACTTATAAGGTTTGATATACCATAAAATACAACCAACCTAACCAGTTATTTTTGGATTGCTAAAATGTACTTAGCATTCTTCATCGATGAAAATCTTTTGACTCCTCTTTGATTGTCTAGCAAATGCTTTTAATAACTTCTTACACGGATACTGACTATTCAATATACTTTTGGCGATCAATATGGTTACAACATTTAATTAATGTGTCGCTAATGACAGTGTTAATATCGATGTATGTTATATCGAACGTTATGTTGCGTTGTCGACGGGATTAGAATAGCCTGTATAACCTACAGAGGGGCAAAACCTCCCCAAAAAAAGGGGTGTCATCAGTATGACACAAAACTGTATCGGGTGATGAGGCTTTACTTGTGGAGCTTTGAAGTGTGTAGAGTACACCTTCATTGTCATTACTCTTGGTCCACTCTGACCCGGAGTGGTAGTACCTGTTCTGATCCAATATATAAATCAAATAGACCTGTTTGCAAATTATTTGTATTTGATAGGAATACTTGATATCAAAAAACCGTGTACAATATATTTTAGAAACGACACAAAAAAATGTAAATACAAGCGTACAATGTATGCAATTGCCTAAACTCTAGACATAAAATAATCCCAGATGGGTTGATATGCCGTTAAGATCAACCAGTTAGACAATAAAATAATCAATCGATTATAGTGATCATACAATTTTGAATTTAAGAGACGTCTTTTATCATTTGCTCAGACACAGATATAACTTTGCCTCTCACAAAAAAAGAAAGCAAAAAAAAAAAAGTTCCAACGCAATCACCCCGTGGAATTTCTGCTCTGGGAGACCCTGACCTGCTCCTTCGCTGGTCTGTACCATAGTCATATACATGAATATGAGAAATGTACATGGGACGTTCATTACATATATACATTGCATAGAACATAGGATCTCGAAACTCGAAAAACACTTGACGACTTCTTTGTTCAGGTACGAAACTTTTTATTACCTTTGAGTTTAAAGGTTCTTCGACATAAGGAGAGAGAGGCACAATCTTTCTATCGTGGCTTTTTCATCTGCCCCCCACCCGACACACACACACGTGTGGCACCCGCCAGAAAGGTCTCCGCGAGCAAGCGAAAACCAACCGCCTTCCCCCGAGGCAGATCTCATCTCAACTCACTGACTTTTTCAAAATCTCCCAAAATCCTCCGTGCGCTTCCGGTGCGTGACGTCATTCGCACTCGCTAGCCTCCGTTTCCCATATCGGGCTATTGTGACATCTCTGAGTGACACGTCCGCTCTGGACGCGCGCGTACACCTGTGTTAATGTTGCACCTAACTAACCCATGTGCTGAGCCAAAAGGTTCTCAGCCTAACTAAACCCAAAAGCATAAACCGAAATCCCTCGGCCATTATATTACAGGTCCAGTCAGCTAGTCTGATAGTCAGGCCGCCACTCAGATAGCATATCTCGGGTAGGAATGACCCTCTCTTGGTTTACTACTGGTTTTGAAGAGCGGTTCCCATACCAATGTTAAAGTGCTCTGTGTGCCCTCCTATTTACTCAAAGGGGTATTGTTGAATTCATACCTTTTCAAAGGGTATGTGAAAAACAAACAGCTTCGTTCAAGATTTAAACTCGGGAAGCCAAGTCCACTTCCTACAGCAATAACCGTTGCAGCAAGAGCGCTTACCGTAATTTTTTCAGTTAATAGTTGAAACTATTCCTTTGTTGATACCCTCTACTTTCCAGTGATTTATCGTAGATAGTGAAATCTGTGAATCTTGCTCCTCCTACACCGACCTTTCCTTTCCAAGGTGAGGGTGAGCTCCATCTTGGATGTCACTGCCCTCTAGCGATGCGAAGGATGCACAGAGATTCAGCTTGTGAGAAAATAAATATTTTGAGTTAATGTATGTGATATCTATTAACATATTCCCATAAGTTTTGGTTTGGTTTGATTTGGTTTGGTTTGATTTGGTTTGGTTTTATGATGTTATATAATTGCGGAAGGTTTTTTTTATATTATCATTTTTCGTTGGTAATATCTTATCTTTCGGTGTGACTGGGGATGTAAATGACGTCAGGCCCGGAAGTGATGTGCTGAGGATTTGGGGTGATTTTTGAAAAAAAGCAGTTAGTTGAGATCTGTGGTTGGACGAAGCGAGTTGATTTTTGGAGCTGGGCGAGGCCAGTCCAGTTATGGACTCTGGGATGCCCGCGCGTTGTTGGGTCAAATGGAACAGTCAGCATAGTAGAAATTGTGTCTCTCTCTCCTCGTGTCGAAAAACCTAAAAGTCGAGAAGGTAATACAAGTTTCGTACCTGAACTACCGAGAGTCGTCAGTGTTTCAGGATTCCTATGCCTATAAACGTTTTCTACAGATCCGTATATTCCACGTATTTGTATTTCGAATATGTTACAATGACATATTAACCATTGTAGCTTATTTAATGCCAAATTCTATTATATATATATGATTTGTAACCATATTTTGTTGATAACATTTTTAAACGACCCGAAGCTCATTCTTTTGCACACAGTTAAATGGTTTCAAGTATTTCTATCTAACTATATTTACCAACCCCTCCAAACGGGCAGGATCTGACACAAGGTCAATTTCTAAGTGGAGTTTAACAGGTTTGAATTCAGAGTTTTCCTTCTCCTAGACTAGTTGCCTCGCCAAGGCTGAAGAACCTAGTCTGCCCTGCTATTTACCCATAGCTGGAAGGAGAATAATTGGATTCATACCTTTCCCAAGGTGAAACGCAATCAGTGTCATTCAGGA
Source organism: Sepioteuthis lessoniana (assembly GCA_963585895.1). Classification (NCBI taxonomy): domain Eukaryota; kingdom Metazoa; phylum Mollusca; class Cephalopoda; order Myopsida; family Loliginidae; genus Sepioteuthis; species Sepioteuthis lessoniana. The sequence goes on from CAUZXS010000705.1 coordinate 205,074, forward strand.
TTTGAACTCGAGTCGCCGTGTCCATTTCCTACGACGATAACCATTACACCAAGGGCACCAAGTATTTCTATCTAACACAAATAAATCTATTTACTATAAATCATTTGTTTGCACACAATTAAATAGATGTGCATATGATTTGTGCGTGAATATTGTGTCAGTAATTTCATTTTTAAATGAATTACAACTAATTTGTTTGCACATTAATATTGCTGTTGTTTCTACCCATTTAAATTCTTTCAATTATTGCTCTCCAACGCTAATAATTCAATTCAATATTGATCTGTTTGCAAACTGTGAAATGGTTACAAGTATTGTTACTTAACACTAATAATTCTATTCAACATTACTCATTCGTTTGCACACAGTTAAATGGTTCCAAGTATTTCTGTGTATCACTAACAATTCAATTAAACATCAGTCATTTGTTTACACTCAGTTAAATGATCAAACAGTTCTATTTCTAACTACTTAATTTAGCGTAAGTCAACAAAGTAAAATTGTTCCAAGTATTGCTATGTATCACTAATAATTCAATTAAACATCATTCATTTGTTTACACTCAGTTAGATGATCAAACAGTATTTCTAACAATTCAATTTAGCATAAGTCATTTGCTTGCACTCAGTTTAAATGATCAAACAGTTCTATTTCTAACAACTTAATTTAGCGTAAGTCAACAAAGTTGAATTGTTCCAAGTATTGCTATTGTAGAGAAGAGGAAAATCTCGTATTTTGTTTTGGCGCGCTATTTAATTCAACACTGAATTTCACCCAATCAGGATGACTTATCCTATTCAGCCCAGACCTTCATTTCCGGCTAGCAAAACGGGTGAACGGCCAAATCCAGTCTCTTCGGCTTGAGACGGCGACCAGAACAGACGTGCCTCTGGTCGTCCCTGCTTAGCGATGCTTTTTAGCTAGACAAGCCACCCAGTGTGGACATCTCACTGTGGCTTTAACACTAGCAGCAGCAACATGGACACTCAACGAGGGAACCATCTAATTTATGGATTCTTTACGAGGAATCCCAGTTGAACATAAATTAGAAACATTCAGCATGCCTTCCACGGGCACCACTTCATGTCACCCCAAAAATTCACTATGTCGATTCGAGCGTAACTCCGCTCTCGACAACATGGAGATATTGCAGACTCTCCTCCAAAAACCAGATACAAAACTACACGGTGACTTTAAACACATCCCTCACACGTCCAACAACACGCTGCCATCTCAACATCCCGCTAAGCCGTTTCGTCTCCAAAACTAACAAGCCTAAACACCACGAGTCTTGCAGCACCAAAAACAAACCATATTCAAAGCTGCAAATAAAGAACTTTCGTTGTTGTGTGTTAAAGAAAAGTTTCGTAATTCTTTTGTGTGCCTAGAAAAATATAGTGTTAAACAAATAACCATTTCCCGTAACGCTATACTATGTATCTCTAACAATTCAATTAAACATCATTCATTTGTTTACACTCAAATGATGAAATAGTTCTATTTTTAAAAATTTAGTTTAGTATAGATCATTTAGTAGCACAGAGTTTAAACGTCAAACAGTTCAGTTTGACCAGTAAATATGACCCTATTATGTACTTCCACTCCGGGCCAGAGTCAACCTGGGAGCAATGGTAATAAAATGATTCTCCACATTCCCTATAGTTCCAGGATTGTAGCCTCGAAATCAGATAGTTTGATGTCGCACTCAGGACAAACACTGAGTTGGGGGTCTTGCCCTTCAGCAGAGATACAGTCGTTATATTCTACAGCTACTCACCAGCTGACTGGGCAGTCAATAATTTTTTATTTTATGACGAATTCAAATCGAGAAGTGTTTTTCTTTTGTGCTCACCCAGTATGGATTCTAACGAAGAGTAAAGTTTAATATCTGTCAGTGAGTCAATCAAAAAAAGAGAAGAGAATTATTCTAATGCCAGCTGAAACCGCACCGTCATGACACCCTATTTATTGTTGTCTTTTATACGAATCAGTTAAATAATTTATGAACTTCCTACATCCACTAAGCATTAAAAAACGCACAAAAGCCGTGATCTTATATATAAAAAAAAAGTTTCCTAGGACAATAAACGTTGTAATATGAATATTGATAACGTAAACGAAACTCCCTCTCACCTCACAAAAAAGAAAAGAAAGAAAAGGAAATACAAATTAAAAGTTTAATTCCCGTCATAGATTTGAAATGACGTCATTATTAAGCATATCCTTGTTTGTGGTGACGTAAACCTTAATTTGAAAGGGAAACCTGATCTCTTTTATAAAATAAAACGGGAATTCTTTCAAGCTATAGCCGTGCCAGTACTGCTGTAGCCGTTTCAGTACTACTGTATGACTGCACCACTTGGACTATAACAAAACGCTTGGAGAAAAAGCAAGATAAGAATAACTAAGATGTTGAGTGCTGTTTTGAATAAACCCGGTGATCAGCAACCTACAAAACAAAAGTCGTGCCAAAGCCAACCTTATTGAACCACAGTAGTGATGCTATTTAACCCATAGCTGGGGGTTCATACCTTTCTTTACATTCACCAGTTCTGGGTAGACACTAAATGCCGTCCAGAGATAGTCGATAGGGACGAATAGAAAGCGAATATCAAAGGAATCTGTGCTGTCAGCACGCCTTAACGAAGATGATATTCATGCGTAGATTTAAAAAAATAGCGATGCGGCTAACAAAACTTTGTCACATGATGACTCCAGTATAAAGCATGGTTTCGGAGCCAAAGCATCATTACCACTTATCAAGAGTGTGCCAGTAGTATCTAACAATACCCCGGGCTTTGACAGTTTTCTTTCATATCGTGGGAATGCCTGATGAAGACGCATCCTCTCCGTATAACCCTTTTATTCAGAATCTTTTAGCAACGAGTGTGAGCTGGCTGATACCTAGCACCAGTGAACCTTGTAACCGGCTGTGAGACTGAAAAAAAAAAAGGATTAATCACAAGAGTTCTCGCAGTGGGTGCGAGACATGGTCACACACAAGATTTGGAGGTATTGAAAAGAGTCAGTGTGCTACTGGCAGAACGACATGTAACACCCTAAATTTAAGTGCTAGCGAAACCAAAAATGGCTCTGAATCTTAGTGGATGAGTTTTTATGATCTGTTAAATTATAGAATCTTTTCTTCATCGACTCAAAATTACTACTATACGTCTTTATGATTTGAATACTGGTTGAGAAAGAAGTTTCAACACCGATAAAAAAGTAAATTGTATTTTTTGAGACCACGTGTCTGACTTTTTCCTTTCCCTGATGTAAATTCTTCGTTATCTCTTCATATCGTCTTTGTGTCCGATGATTTTATTTGAGAACTTTAGAGTCCCTGTTATGTAACAAAGGAAGCGCAAATTTTAGTTGTGTATGGTTTGAATTAATGACATGTCATTTCTCTAAACGAGAGTATTTATATGAATTACATATTCAACAAAAGAGAAAAGAACGAAGACGTGTAAACCAATATGGAAACACTCCAATAAATTTGGTTTTACGTCTTATATCTATTCCAGACGTCAATATGTATTTACCAAACCCCTCTGCACGAGTAGGATGTGTCTCATTGTCAATCTTTTAAGCAGAGTTTTACAGGTTTGAATTCAGAGTTTTCTTTATCCTAAACTGGTTGCCATACCAAGATTAAAGAGCTCAGTCTGTCCTACTTTTTACCCATTCCTGGAGGAGAAATGGTTGGATACCTTTCTCAAGACGATAATGTGTATGTCTTGGGTATGATACTGTTGTATAGTGGCTCATAACACGTGACTTCCGGTATCGCGGAAGTATAAAAGACGCCGTGTCTCTTAGGCACGGAGAAGCAGAAGCAGAAAAAGAAGCAGAGAGATAGCTCTGAAGGACGGCGGTCAGTAATAAAACCAACTTCAGACGTAACACCAACAGCGCTAGACTTATAATACAAGTCGGACTGTACCACTTAAGTTGATAAATAATTAACTTTATTTCACTGTGTATCTTTTTCTTACCATGATACAACAGGTACAAAACAGCCTACGGTGGTGAAGCTATAGTTCTGGAATTATGAATAGAGTGGAGTCCTCCTTTCGTTGACATTAATCTCTCGCCCACCATGATCCAGTGTGATACTACTTGTATGGATCCTATCTCTCGTTCGAATCGATGTCTTAGATGTTTTAAATGATTTTGATTGATTGATTTTAGAAGAATATCAACCCGTCTTGGGTCATTTTGTGCCTAGAGGTTAAGGAATCACGTTCAGTGTACGTTTATATTCCCTTTTTGTGTTTCTTTAGAGGTATTATGTATACGGTCTGACAGAATATGAATAGTTTTTAAACACCTATTTTTGACTCATAGAGGTTACTCTAACAGATACAACCCAGTTGGCAGAACCTATTCCCAACGATATGACGTTATGGATATAATATCAAATTATCTGGTGGCGAAGCTACAATAATACTGGAGTTTTGCAGAATCCAGAGTACCCCTTCATTGCCTTAGCTCCCAGGTTCACTCCGGCCCGGACTTGTAGCACTTGAAAGGGTCCTATCAATAGGTCAAATAGAAATGTTTGACATTGAAACAAATGACTGCAAACAAATGACTTATGCTAAATTGAATTGCTTGAAATAGAATTGATTGATCATTTAACAGAGTGTAAACAAATTAAATTGAATTGTTAATAATATACAGCAATACTTGGAACCATTTAACTTTATTGATACATGCTAAATTGCATTGCTTGAAATAGAACTGTTCAACATTTAACAGTATGTAAATAAATGACAGATGTTTAATTGAATTGGTAATAGTAGATAGCAATACTTGGAACCATTTAACTTTGTTGACTTATGCTAAAATGAATTGTTAGAAAGAGAACTGTTTGTTCATTTAACTGTATGTAAATAAATGACTGATGTTTAATTGAGCTGTTAGTTATACAGAGCAATACTTGGAACCATTTAACTTTGTTGACTTATGCTAAAATGAATTGTTAGAAAGAGAACTGTTTGTTCATTTAACTGTATGTAAATAAATGACTGATGTTTAATTGAGCTGTTAGTTATACAGAGCAATACTTGGAACCATTTAACTTTGGTGACTTATGCTAAAATGAATTGTTAGAAAGAGAACTGTTTGTTCATTTAACTGTATGTAAATAAATGACTGATGTTTAATTGAGCTGTTAGTTATACAGAGCAATACTTGGAACCATTTAACTTTGTTGACTTATGCTAAAATGAATTGTTAGAAAGAGAACTGTTTGTTCATTTAACTGTATGTAAATAAATGACTGATGTTTAATTGAGCTGTTAGTTATACAGAGCAATACTTGGAACCATTTAACTTTGGTGACTCATGTTTATAAATTATATATATCTAATATATGTATCTATATAAACCGGATTTGGCATTAAATAACCAACAATGGCTGATATGCTATAAAAACCAAACCAAACCAAACCAAAACAAAACTTACGGGTCAGAATGTATGAGGAAGTAGTGGCAATAAAGGGATACTCCACTCTCCTAAGATCACCAGTACTGGAGCTTGACCATCAGATACAGTTTAGTGTCGTACCTAGGACATCCTCCCTTTTTTGGGAAGGGGAGAGTCTTACCCATCTGCTATGAATAGAATCAGCCTAATCAAAGCCCCACCGACAAGTTGAAAGTAACTGCGTTAATACATTGACTCTGAAAACACTGATACTATAAATAAGTATGAAGAGTTTACCAGTTTAAAGCGATTGTGAACTACTTTTAATTGCTTGCAGATTATATGTATTAGATAGGAATATTTGAAACCATATAATTGTGTACAAATTACTCGTATTAAATGGGAATAATTACTCAAAGCCATGTAAAGGCTTGTAAATTATTGGTATTAAATAGGAATTGTTAATTTAGGATAGATAATTGTCTGCAAATTTTTAAATAGGAAGTTAATTGAGACTATATAAGTGTGAGCAAATTATTTGTACTAAAAATAGTTAATTGAAGCTATAATTCTTTATAAATTACTATCATCAAATAATAGTTTAACCCCTTTAATTGCTCGAAAAAAAGATTGAATTCGTCATTAGATAAACCATCAAGGGTTGATATGCCGAAAAAGAAATTAACCAACCAACCAACCAAGCAACCAATATTTCTGTTATCTAAAGAAGCAAGACCAGGCAGTTGTGACCTTGAAGAGTGCAACTAATATTCCTTACTTCTTTTGCGATTGTTGAGTCACTGCTGATAGTTTCTGCTAGGTCTTAAAGACATTTTTACTAATTTTACCTTCGTGCAAAAGTTGTGTTTAATATAGCCCCAGTGGGAATTATTCTACCTTATGTAAAACATTTTTAAAAAATCAAATATTGAGAGGTAATTGCTTAACGTGCCGGAAGCGGTAAAAAGTTATCTGTCCAAGTCTTTTTGTGAATATACAGGCCCGGCAGAGTGATATCACTTGTTTGGAATGTAAATAAAATCTTTAAAAGGCAACATCGATCGTATTTGCAATTAATTTTACTTTTTGTGGTTTTATCGTCATCACTGTTTTAAAGCTTTTATCGTCCAAATGATTGCTCTAACCAGCTTTCTACCCTTGAAATCTCACCCTGAAGAACTGCAACGCCCGTCTTGATATTGCCTCTGCTCTTATTGTAATTTACCGAAGAATAAAATCGTTTGTCACTTGTCTGCATCCAACGTTTAAGAGTTAAGCCTTTAGATCTCCTTTGAGGCATAATTAACTAGAGGATAGATCTTGCGAGGGAGTCGACCACGGGATGTTACCATGTAAGTAGATGAGCTTCATTTCCCCCCCACCATGTATATATATATATATATATATATATATATATATATATATGAACTAAGAAGAATTAAAATCTCACCTTCTTAGTTTTGTTTGATGTTTTCTATAAAATATGAAACTTTTTCTGACGAAATTTCTTTATCCAAAAATGTTTCGATGTAACAATTATGAAACTATTCAGATTCTTTTAATTCTTTATACGACTCAGCATCTTATACCTTTTGATTGTTCAAATACTTTTTAAACGATTTTTTCTTTTCTCTCGTTCCCTCTCTCTCTCTCTCCCCCTCTCTCACTCTTTCTCTCTCTCTCTGACATTTTCTATCTCTCTCTGTCTCAGTCTCGGTCCGTCTATCTGACTGACTCTGTCTCTCTATCTCTATCTATAAATTATATTGAAATGAATAGGCCCAAAATGAGATATATTTTCTAAGTAATTTATTTTTCTTCAACACATGTTTCTAGTGTATTTCACCTTCTTCAGGAAGATTATTATGTTTGATGGTGGCGTTGTCTTTGATTTAGATTGTGGTAACTCTTGATAAGGTCGTCGATATTTTTTGGTTAATTTCAGGATTTCGATGTTTTTTGGTTAATTTCAGGATTTTTGTTTGACAATTTT
>CAUZXS010000705.1:215000-257500 GCA_963585895.1 Sepioteuthis lessoniana
GCGTTGGGTTTAGCGGAAATGAATTCAAGTGTATATTAATAATTCGTTACATTATTTATTTAGGCGACTATAGCTATGGAACAAAACAACATTACTGCATGTCAAGGAGAATGAATAAGAATATGATTTGTAAGAGTATTTGAACGGTTGTGTTATGGTATCACAGTGGTATAAGTAAGGTTATATTGTATTGTTATATGTTGGTGTAATATTTAGGGGGAGAATTGTATTACAATAATAATAAATAAATGAAATATTGCGTAAATATTATATACTATAGATCTTTTTGGTGGTATGTGCGTAATAAAATAATAAAGGGGTTAAATAAAAGTTAGTGTGTTTGTGTACGAAGATGATATTACTGAGGGGTAGGGTGCTGTCATTGAAAAATTAAGGAAATTGATTAAGGAAATAGATGGCAGGTTTGGGTGGCGGTTGGGCGGTTGGGGTTGTTATTTAATAGTTATATTTTTTTGTTGATGTTGTGTGGTAAATACACTATTGTAGAAAGGTTTAGAGTGAATTTGGTAGGTGATGTGAATGTAGAGCGTTGGGGCCTATTTTTGATATTCGTAAAAAGTTAAAATAACAGATAGTGGAGGCGTGTGGATAAGAGCATAGGGGTTAATAGAAAAGATGCTGCATATATCGTGTGGCAGGTGTGATCGTTGGAGGAGGAAAATGGTACTTACGGTGCTTCAGGTTTTCTTTTTTTATACATATACTCGAGGTGTTAGGTGGATTGTGTGTATGGGTTCTCGTGCATACATTTTGAAAGGATTTCCGATTTTTTATTTAGTAGGGTGTTTTGTGAGGGGTAAGTGATGATGGCTAATTTTTCCTGGAGGCAAAGAAGGCATTTCTTTTATGTTTCGTTGTTGGCAGGTGCTTGGTTTAGTATCTCCCAGGTGATTGTGGGAGAGATGTTTGTGTCTTTTAGTTGCCACATGTAAAAGGATAAGAAGGTATTGGATGCGAAGTTCCTGTTTTTGAAAGAAAGATTATGGTTGTGGATTCTTTGTTTTATGGTGCCCTCCGTTGCACCGATGTAATGTTTGACGGAGTTGTTTGTTTTTATCGTGGCTTTGTATATGATGTTTTTATACAGGCATTTATTTGGTAGGGGACATATGATTTTGACCCTACAATTGCATTAGTTGGAGGGGTGTGGTGTACTGTTGGTGGATATGTTTTTTTTGTTGTATTTTTTTATTATCTGTGCCATGTTGTTTGTGCAACTGTAGCTAACCTTGATGTTGTTTTTATTGAAGATTTTGGCTAGGGGGCTATCATTCACACACAACCACACATAAACGAAATCCCAACGGTTTTTTGTCTGTATTTTTTCGTATTTTCGATTTTCAATTCATTCCATCTTCTTAACTGCCTGATGATTGTTGTTTTGCAAAAAACTCCGTGAAACTCAGGGTTGCAGACTATTTTCCATGGATTAAATATATATCTAATATATATTATATATATATATATATATATATATATACAAGGTGTGAAAGCAAAATTCGGAATATTCTAGTATAATAACAAACGACTCTATCAATTAAACAAGAGTAATTCTAATTGCAAAAAATAAGCAGGAAAATAAGAAGATAGACGCAAAACAGTAAATTTACTCAATATGGCCCCCATTTATTTTATTGTTGCATCAACGCGCCTTCGGAACGATTTGCATGCTTTCAAAATAAATTCATCAGATATTTTATTCCATTCCTCCTCAATAGCAGTCTAAAGCGAATCAATATTTGTCTATCCTCACAGTTTTCTCGTGGAATTTCTCTTTATTTGCATGCTTTCTAATTGACGTTGTGGTTTCCTTCTTAATAGCTGTAGCGAGGGCAGTTAAAAACTTTCTTGTCGTTTTTGGTTCAATCCTCCACTCACCCTTTTCCTTAAAAAGCTCTTTTTCTGTAAAAAAAAAAAAAAGTTTTTCTTTGCTTTGTATACAGTAGACAGAGAAACTTCGGCGTGGTTTCGGCGTTAAGCAAATCATAGATTCTTTGTCGTTTCTTTTCTTGCTCACTTATATTAGGCTGAATTTTAATTTTTTTTACAATTGCTGGAATAATAGAGTTAATCATGAAAATTTAGACTTATCGCGTTTTTTCATTTTTTTTTTTTTTTTCGAAAATTGGACAAATCAGATTGAAAACTAAACGTTTAAAAATCATACCATATTTTGCTTTCGCATCCTGTATATATGTTGTTGTTTTTTTGTTGTTTTTTTTTGTTTAATGGTATATCAACTTTCATGGGTTATTTAATAACAAGGCAACCTTGTAAAATGACAGTTGTGATACTTTTTAGCTCATTACTTTGAGGGCAAGTATTCTTAACTTTCCCAAAGAGTATTTATCCGAAAGTGAACGCAGTAGCGTGACTGGAATTCGAACTCGCTAACTACGATGTCACAGTTAGCGATGGGCACTTCTGTCTGTCTGTCTGTCTCTGTCTTTCTTTCTCTCTCTCTCTCTCTCTCTCTCTCTGTGTATGTATGTATGTATGTATACCACGTTCCCTTTTCAATTCCTTCCTTTTTCTTGGTAGATATAATTATCTATTTATTTATTTGTTTATTTATGTTAATTCCATTATTTGAAACTTCACCTACCTTTCTTTTCACCTATTACAGTTTTTTTTTTTTTTAATCTATAGACATATCAATTCACATACGGTTGATTTTTCATGATTTAACCATATCCAGATATTAACGTATGATACATCTGTATGTTTCCACTTTCTTCCCCCTTTTCCTTCTCTTTTCTATAATTATTATTTTTCTTTCCTTCCTTTCTCTTCTCTTTTCTTTTCCTTCTCTCTTTTCTTTTTCTTTTTATTTCTTTTCTTCATTTCTTTTCCTTCCCTCTTTCATCATCCTTCTTCTTCTTCTTCTTCTTCTTCTTCTTTCTTTCTTTCTTTCTTTCTTTCTTTCTTTTTAATCTGTTATATCTCTTGATGGTTCCATTTGTTTTACGTCATTGCCTAACACAGTCACATGAGGATATATTTTGAAATATGAAGGCAGATTTATTGATCACTCAGTAGCATCCCCACTTTTTCTATAGATACAATTTTCTCACTTATATTGTCTTTCATTAAACACGCTTCGGTGATCTCATGACACTTGATAACATTTCCTAAGTCTGGATGATGATTTATTGAAACCGAAACGTTGACTTTCTTTCATATTAAAATTCTTCACTTTGTTTTTCAATTTTTCTCCACGCACGCACGCATGCATATATACATGTGTCTGTGTGTGTGTGTGCGTGTGTGCTTATTTATGAGTGATTGTGTATATCCGCCTGATGGAGGATAAGTGGGTTTATACTCTTCCAACAGAGTGTTAGTCCGAAAAGAAACTCAATAACGTAACTGGAGTTCGAACTCGCTTGTTTCGAAGCCACAGTTCTGCACTTTAGCCATTACACTACGGGGACGAGATCTGTTGAAATATTACACCTGCTCGATTGGTCTTTCTGCCCCTCGAAAATTCTTCAGAAACAACAAGACAATAAATGTAATTATGAACATTCCATGGGTACGATTCTCCAACTTATCGACTTAAAATAATCCTAGACGTGTTCATATCGATCAATCAATTATAGAAACGTGTCTTTCTTACCACAAATGTTAATATCTTCATTATTATATAGAATATATAATAATTATTAATTCGTTAATTCATTGGTCTGCGGTCATTTGTCTCGTGTGGAAGATACACAGTTTAGCTGCCACGATGTGAGTTGGAGTAAGATCAATGCCAACGGGGTCATTTGGGCGAGGGGGTTTGATGTTGCAAGATCCAAAACCCCCAGTGAACCCAAAGGAAACGTCACGGATGACCCATCCCTATGCATCAATGAAGATGTATGATATAAGTAAGATGATTATTATTATATTTTTTCTTTTTTCTTTTTTGGGACTCTTTTTATTTTAGATCTAATTTTTAAACTTTTTTGAAATTTGAATTTTTTTCTTTTTGTAGGAGAGGGGATTGTGTTTCTGTAGTTTGTCTTTGTTAAAAAATTTCCCTGCTTTACCGAATGCTCTCCCGTCACGTGACACGGAATCGTCGTCTGTCTGACCCACTCCTAACAAAAGAAAGAAAGAAACAAACAAACAAACCAACGAAATAGAAAAAACAAAAAATGGACAAAAAAAAAAAAAATGGACAAGAAAAAACAAAAAAAAACATCTGTATAAAACCAAGAGTCATGTTTCATGGGCGCGTCGACGCGAAAGCAGATAAAGTTGAAAGGTTCGAGGGAATAAACAGTAATCCGAGAATGGCGCATGCGCATAAAACCCGAGATAGGCGCATGCGTAAAAACGTCTGAATTCATTTATGAAATGATTGATGGTGGTGATTATAATGATTTTTATGACGATAAGAAAAAAGTTAGAAGAAAAATAGAAAAAAAAAATGAATGAATGAATGAATGACGAATACAAATACTAATGCTACTACAACTACTACTACTACTAATAATAATAATAATAATAATAAATGCAAAACAAGGCTGGAGTGAGTGCGAAAGGCGATCAGTGAAAATTGTACAAGAGATTAAAATTTGACTGTATTACCAAAAGGTATATGCACAAACCACTGCCAGACACATAAAACTATCTGGGATTTGGAGATACGAACGGATCAGCTGATCCCAGCCCGAGTACCAGACCTAGTGTTAATTAACAAAAAGAAGAAAAAAAAAAAGAAATTTGTTATCGAGTACATTTTGCCGTTTTGGGGGATCACAGATTGGAAATTAAAAAAAAGTGAAAACACAGACAAATAAGAAGACTCTGCCAAAGAACTAAGTAAGCTGTGGACAATAAGAGTGACGAGGATATCAGTTAAAATTGTTGCGCTTCAAACAGTCCCCTGGGGCATGGAAAAGGGACTGGAAGAATTGGAAATCTGAGGAAGATCCGAGACCCTCCAGAAAATGGCATTGTTGAGATCAGTCAGAATACTGAGAAAAGTCCTGGAGACCTGTCACTTAGAGTCCTGTGAAAGTCCACCACCTAATGCTGGTGCGAAAATTTCGCAAGGAGTATAATAATAATAATACTGTCCCGGCTGACCACAGAATAAAACTGAAAGAATGTGAAAAGAAGGATAAGTACATCGACCTTGCTAGGGAACTGAAAAAACTGTGGAACATGCAGGTGACAATTATACCAATTGTAATTGGTGCGTTTGGAACAGTAACTAAAGGATTACAAATGGGACTAGAGGATTTGGAAGTTGGCGGACGAGTGGAGACCATCCAAACGACAACATTATTGAGAACGGCCAGAATACTAAGAAGAGTCCTGGAGACTTGAGGAGACTTGCTGTCACTTAGACTCCAGTGAAAAACCATCGGCTAACGCTGATGTAAAAAGCTCTAATGAGTGAATAATAATAATAATAATAATAATAATAATAATAATAATAATAATACTCTCGTGTATTGCAAACTTACTTTTGCATATCTGGTCAGACATTCGTTATAATCTAAAATTCTTTAATGGATTTATCCATGATAAATTCGTTTAGGGAGTTCAGAAAACAAAATGAAGGAATGGATAGCAATGAAATATTGACTAAAATTGGATGATAGAAATGCTACCCTTTTGAAAACTTGAAATGGACGTGGGTATCAGAGATTAAAAGAAAGAGTCAGTGAATGATTGCATGAATGAGTTTTAAAAAAAGATTCGATTAGTGAGTGAATGTTTTAAAGTTATATGAGGCGAAATAAGTAGAAACGTTTAAAAGATACAGTAAAGTTAGACGAGTCGGGATTAAATGATAAATGAAAAAAGAAAGGAAAGAAATGTTTGGATATTAAATCAATCTTAACTGAGAGACAGAGACAGAGACTGAGAGACAGAGAGAGACAGAGAGAAATAAAGAACATTTTTTGATGGAGTGAAAGGTCTTTAAAATGAGATTATAATCTTTTAAAAATCTCTCTGTATAATGTTATTGAGTTCATTTTAAAAAGAATAATCTCATAGAAATTCAAATATAAGCGAATTTTTTTCACGTGTAAATAACAAGCTAAAGAAAAAAAGTAAATCATAAACAGCAAGTGCACACACATATGCCGAAAGAGACAGAAAGATTGAAAGACACAGAGAAAAAGAGAAATTGAGAGAAATACATGACATAGATAATAAATAAAAAAAGGAAGTGCACACACATCTGCTGAGAGAGAGACAGACAGACAGAAAGAAACAGAGAGAAAGAGAAGCAGAGAGAAAGACATGATATACGAGACAAAGCTAGAGGAAACGAGACAAAACGAGAATACTAGAATACAGATCTTTGATATTTTCAATTTCAAAATCCATAATTTCATTGACTTTTTTGTTTGCATTTTTTTTTTTCTTTGCAGCTCTTTGTTTTATCGTCTGTCTTTTAATTCAAATTCATTGATTCCTTCTTTCTATTTCTTTTTTATTTATTTATCTATTTAATTATTACAAAATTCCCGGATGACTCTATTCATTTTCAAGGTTAAAGATTTAGAACCGTTAACATATGAATGGGTGTTCTACGACTCTGTTTTCTGTCTCTGTCAAAAGTTTCCCCGATTCTCACTTCCAATCCCATAAAGTGATCCCAATAACTGATCAGTGAGATATTTTATATATAGAATTAAAAAGAATCACATAAACGCCTATATTGCCTGTCTGCTTGCCTTATACTGCCGGGAAAAACCCTGGCAGTAAAATGAATGTATTTATAATATTCATGAAGTAATCCATCATGTGTACGAACAGGGAAGGGTGGCTGACAAACAGCGGGTGTATGTGGAGAATGCAAAAGGCTTATGAACAGGAACTGAACAGGAAGATTGCTGGGGTGAGGGTGGAGATTGTTCAAGGGTTGATTCGTTGATTGGAGTCGGCAAATCATTAAGTGACTGCTGCCGTAACATTTGTTTGTCTATACATCATTTTAATGTGGGTAAAGGGAGAAGGGAAAAGAAGTCGGGGTCGGTGAGAACGTTGGATATTTCGAGGATGGAGGTGAAGTGGCGAGAACGAGGCTGGATTGGCTACCCGCGAGTGTGTGTGTGTGTGTGTGTGCAGAACAAGAAAAGTCACAGACTTGTGAGACTGGACATGTTTATGAGTTTTCAAATCAAATACGAAGACGATTGCCACGTTCAGGTCATCAATTCTATTTTGCAACAAACACACACACACACGCATGCACGCACGCACAGAATGAAAGAGAGAGAGAGAGAGAGAGAGAGAGAGAGAGAGAAAGAGAGAGAGAAAGAGAGTGAGCGAGAGAAAGAGAGAGAGAGAGAGAGAGGGTGGGACACATTTGGCGCGTCCGCCTCATCATTCGCATTAGCCAATTTATATTAACAGTACATAGATCAATGGACGTGCACAATCACATGCATCTATGCAAGGTTAAATGCAAAAAGAGGATATTACGGATATATATAAGTTAAAAATGCACACAAATGCATTTCCAGCAGTCTTTTTTGCGGTTGGGGGAGGTTTACTGACGTTCATAATCAGTATCCAGCGTTGACGCTAATCTGTCCAGATAAAAACCTGTTTTAACTCAAAACCAGCAAAATAGTGTCGTACTATTGTCTTTCCTGGCACCAGCTGGGTGAAAAAAAGTTAGATTTAGATTCATTGTCTGATGTCTGAGGCGCACTCCAAAGGAGGGAACCCTAGCAGAGCTAAGCTTTATTTTTTATACGGCATTCAAATGTACATTCGAGGACGAGAAGGTTTCCGTTTAATAAACAAATAAAAAAATGACTTTTTGTCACATTCTGCCCGGAGTGGAGAAGCCCGAATGATTGTTTGATTCCTTTTAACGCTATTTCAACACTTTTAGGGTTATTTTATTCCTAGATGTTAGAGAATCGCGTTTATTTCACGTTTAAATTTACACGGGTATAGTTGTTTCCTCATGGTATTTTGCACACAGTTATATATCAGTGTTAGATATTGATTTAAAAGTTCACTTTGACATGCAGTATAAATTGCATGGGTGACATGCTAGAAGAAAATCAGACATTGGGAAAGAAAACAAGAAATGCACCTGGTTCCTTAAGTAAACAGGACGTGGATGTTTAAGCAGAAATGTCACGTACATTGAATGTATGACATGCTCGAATGAAGCGTGATCATGAGCATGGTGTAGGCGACAGGATGGATGTATGACCACGAGAATTTGTGTGGGCGTCCGGAATATTATATAATCACGGAGATTTTTACACGAAGAGAAGAAAGGCAGAGAGGTTTCACAAAAGACCCGTACCGTTAGCCCCTTTGTGTTTGTTTCTCCGCTGTATCCGACTCTCTCTCTCTCTCTCTCTCTCTCTCTCTTTCTCACACACACGCACACACACACACACCCGACCGTACATCTTAGGTAATGAAAGAAAAAGAAAAGAAGCAGGTTATACTTTTATACATCAGCTTTATTGTCTTTCTCTGCTATACAACTTCAAGAATTCCTATCTAATACAAATAACTTGCACACAATTATATGGTTTCAAGTATTCCTAATAATTTACACACAATTATACGGTTTCAACTAATTATTTTTCTGTAATAACTGTCATTTTTTTTTGCACTGTTATATGGTTTCAAATAACGAATAATAATAATCCTTACTATACAATTGTAGCTTCTGTAAATATTCTTAATACAAATGGTTTAAAGTTATATGGTTTAAAGTATTCTGATCTTATACAAATAATTTTGAAACAGATCTATTTGACCCATTGATGGGACTCTAACAGGTACCACCACTCCAGATTAGAGTGGACCTGGGAGTAATGGCTATCAGAGGATACTCTACACTTCCCAGATCTCCAGAACTGGAGCCTCACCATCAGATGCAGTATAGGTTGATACTCAGAAAAAGCTCTCTTTCTGCGGTTTTACCCTCCTGCAGGGAGTATGGTTAGCGTATTCTAGGCCCCATCGACAGGACTTTGTCTTTATCTGAGCCTTTGCAGTTAGTGGCTAATAACCCAAACATGTCATGCCAGTATCAGATTAATCAGGTGTGTCAGATTTGAATGTTAATAATCTCGATACACCTGAAAGGAAACTGAGAATATCAATATATGGCACAGGCCACGCAACTTTCTATGAGGCCGTCTTCCATTTGTAGTCCATTTAATGCGTGTTCTAAAATACCTTGTGCACCCAGTAAGGTCAATTTTCAAACGAGCTTTCCTCGTTTAAATATAGAGTTTTCTGCCTGGTTCCCTAAGCAAGGCTAAATAACTTAGCCTATCCGACTATTGGACCATAGCTAGGTGAAGAAAAGAAGAATTCATGTCTGTGCCAAGGGTATTAGCGCAAACTGAAACATAAACAGTCATGTCCAGGTTTGATCTTGGGCCTTCGATTTCATTCCCTGCGACGATAACAGTTATGTTAAGCGCTTCTTTTGCATATACAAATAGCAATAACCACAGCTATTAACTGTTACATAGCAAAAGAAGATATCAGCAAACGAAAAACAAAAGTGAAAGTGAAAGTACAAGTTTCGCTATTACATTAGATTCGTTTTTTCAATTGACCTGTCAAGAAGACCCAAACACTATCAGCGTCATCTCCAGTTGGAACAGGAAAAAATGAGTGAACACTTAACATAAATGTCATTGCCACGTAGATCATTCTACACCCCGTTCAAATACCCGAATAAGTGAAACCCGTAGAGATTTTTGCCTTCACAGCCGAAGAGCAAAGAAACAAGACAACCTTTAAAAAGTCTTCTGTTGACAGCATGGATATAAAATAGAAAAAAGTGTCAAACGTTCAGTGGTACATGACTCAGTAAAATCGTCGTATATGAAAGGAAAGATGCGCGGTCAAAAGTTCAAGAAATAGGAAAACAGATTGACTTTATAGCTTAATGTTCAGCTCCATGGTTGGAACACCAAATTGACGTCTGGACAACCTGAGGTTTTCGTTACTATCTTTAAGAATTTAAAAGATGAAAGTCGCTGAATCGGAAAAAAAGATCGTAGTTAAAAGTTTTACGAACCTCTTACAAGTACTGCAGATCGGTTTTTGAGCCCTGATAAGAGTCAAGGTTTCAAATACTGACTTTCAAGACATATTATATATGTATATATGGAAAAGCGGATAAACCAAATACTTGCAATGGGTTTAGTGGTAATATTTCGTTCTTTATTAACAGAAGAACTTCATTTGACTGGACATTTTTTGCGTTTTTCAACTGAAATACATAGAGGAAAAGGTTATATCAAAGTGTACTGTTTTGGTAGAAAAACGCAAAAAATATTTTGTGGGATGAAGTTCCTCCGTTAAAAAAAGAAAATATTTCCACTAAATCCGTTGTAAGTGTTTTCCACTTATTTTCATCATCTAGTCATATTCACCAAAATATACCATTTCTCTCTCTCTCTCTCTCTATATATATATATATATATATATATTCTGCGTCATATACTATATCATAATATAAATTCTAAAAATGTATATTATATATAGCATGCAATTTTGTTTTATACAAATATAAAATTAAAGTTTACGACCGTAGTTGAGGGCTACCCGAAAGCTCCCTTTTCAATAGCTACTACACCAAGGTATAGAGGAGGGCGCTACTCCTTTCCCTGGATTGTGCCACTTTACCCTTGAAACGTACTTTATAATGCTAAGTGTTAAGCAAGGAGGTATCAAGTACCACTTTTTGAGTCTTTGGTATGACTCGACCTGAGATTGAACCCCGGTCTCCCGGGCCATTGGCAAAGACTCTACTACTAAGCCAATGAGCGATATACTTATACTATATTACCCTAACTAGCTCATTACCTAATGGGTAGAGGGTTCGCCAATGGCCCGGGAGGCTGGAGTTCAATCCTAAGTCGAGTTATACCATTGTACTTGATACCTTCTTGCTTAACACTCAGCATAATAAGGTACATTTCAAGGGTAAAGTGTTGCAATCTTAAGAAAGGAGTATCGCACTCCCCTACACATCGGTGTAGTAACTATGGAAAAGGGAGCCTACGGGTCGCCCTCGAGTACGGTCGCAAACATTACTTATAAGTGGTGCATTCAATAGGTTGCCAGACTTTTTTCTACAGGCATTTAAAATTGTCGTAGACTCTTCAAAATTCAGTATGTTATTGCTATGCATCTTATGAGATGACTGACCTATTTTCATGATTTCAGTTTCTAATGAACAGCTACAGAAGGAATTGGAATACACCCTACTAAAGCCTGATTGTTACAGCTGGTGAATTTCAAAAATGCAATGAGAACACTTAGAAGAACGATATGCAATAAAACACTGTTTTAAACGTGGAAAAATGCCACAGAAACGTATGGAATACTTCAGACTACTTTTGGAGCATCTTGCATGAATCGAGCATCAGTTTTTGAGTGGCATAAGAGATTCAAGCAAGGCAGGGAGTCTGTGAGGGATGATGAGGGATGTGGGAGGAGTAAGAAAGTCAATGCACCAGAGTTGATTGGCCAAAGGGTTAAGGTTAGGGTTACTATGTTGAGGTTTTAAGGAAGTTCAGGAAGAGATTCCGTCGGAAGAGGCCAGCAGTCTTCAAGTCGGGTCAGTGGCATTTCCGCCAGGATAATGCACCAGTCCACAACTCCATCCTTGTCACAGACTATTTGACCAAGATGAGCATCAAGACAGTTCCTCAGCCTCTCTATAGTCTAAACCTTGCTCCCTGCGACTTTTGGTTATTCCTTAAGCTCAGAGGCTGTCGTTATGAGACAATTGAGGAGATGAAAGCGGCTGTGACGAAGGTCATTGACACGCTCACACAAGAGGACTTTCATGGGGCCTTCGAGAAGTTATTGGAACGGCACAACAAGTGCATTGCAGCCGGAGGAGATTACTTCGAAGGGGACTAGGGTTTCATGTCTGTACTGTCAATAAAAGTGCCCATACGAAAAAAGTCTGGGAACTTATTTAATGATCTTCGAATTATCCTTAGTAAAAATTACAGAATTAATACACTTAGAAGGTGTTCACCTGGTATTTTGTTTTTTTTGTTTTGTTTTTATGGCATTTCAAATTTCGTGAGTTATTTAATGCCGGGGCCATCTTTATAAATGAACAGTAGTGGTGTTATTTGATGCATAAATGGAAAGATAAAAAAGTACATACCTTTTCCTAAAGTGGACGCAATACCACAACTGGAGTTGGAACTCACTTACAACAATGTCGCAGTCCAGCATATTCACCACGACGACTCGAAGACTCCCCGTTCACCTGGTGGCTTTCTTATAACAGCAAAAGTTTTATCAATATTCATCAACTCGATTATAATACTACCCGTAATTTTTGCCCTGATTTCCAATATTATTTTTCTTTCGTTTTAATCACGAGTAAATAAGTAGTCAAAAACTAATATCAGCTAGGTATCCTGAATATGACACTAAACTGCATGTGTTGGTGTTCTGAATCTCTAAGGAGAACTTGTTATGCTCCCATTTATGGGTCCAATAGATCTGTTTGCAAATTATTAGGATCAAATAGGTATACTTAAGATTATATAACTGCGTGCAGATTATTTATCTCAGATAGGAATACTTGATACTATTGTTACCATATCATCATCATCATCATGTCGTGCTGGTAGCACGGATATCCCTGACCCTCTCTCGCCACTTTTCCCTATCGTTCATCGCCTCAGGCAGGTCTTCAGGACAACATCCTGTATCCTCACATAGTTGCTGAATGTATGTTCGTGCTGGTCGTCCTGCTTTTGCACGGCCATGTGTGGGGGTCCATAAGAGTACATCACTTATGAGTTCGTCCCTGCTTCTTCAGCAGTGTCCTGCATGTCTGGTTCGTCTAACTTGAATAGTTTTGGTTATAGGAGGCAGGTGGCCGTACAGTAGGTGTCTTGTGGGGTGTTGCCGCCAGGACTTGTTCAAGATTGCTCGCAGCATTCTTGTGTAATTGCCGTCTAGCTTCTTCTCCAACTGTTTTGTTAGAGTCCATGTAGTGCATCCATGTAGCAGTATCGATATATAACTGTTTGAAAAATAATTATTATGACAATCAAATACGATATCAATATTAAGGGATTAAGAAATGATTGCAATCAAACATTTAAAAATTAATCCAATTCCGGTATTAACTAACCCATAAGGAGTGGATATGCTGTTAAACAAATAAACCCAATCAACCACTTATAATAGCCAGACGAGCCATGAAATTGTAAAGTCTCCTTTGAAATAGCAGTTCATGATGATACTGGTGCTTCTATTAAGGAAGGACTGACGGAAATTTATTTTAATTTCATAGCTAACAGTAATCTATGATGGTAGGTATGTTAGTATTTAGGAAGGAGTGAAGGATTCTTATTCATGTTCCATTGTTAACAGTGGTCCATGATGATATTGATGCTTCTATTCAGGTACGATTGAAGGATTTTAATGAACATTTCATAAATAACAATGGTTCATGGTGAGTGAATGCTTCTAATTAGGAAGGAGTGAAAGATTCTAATTTGTATATCATTGTTAAAAGTGGTCTATACTGGTGCTTCCTTTTAGATCAATTAGTTAATTAGTTGGGTTTTATGGCATATCAACCCTCGTAGGTTATTTAATTCCAAATCCTGATTATACGTATATTTCTATTTATGTATCAAATATATATCATTTGTAAACACATTTTGTAGATAACATTTTTAAAACTAACCCTAGCATTTTTTTTTGCACACAGTTAAACGGTTTCAAGTATTACAATGTAATGGCAACAATTTAATTTAACATGAGTTATTTGTTTGGACACATTTAAATGTGATTTGTAAGTACTTTTTTACACACAAACTTTGCTATTGTTTCTAGACAGTTAAATGGTTTCAATTATTCCTATTTACCCAACCCCTCCGCTCGGACAGGATATGACACAAGGTCAATTTTTAAGTGGATTCTAACAGGTTTGAATTCAGAGTTTTCATTCTCCTAGACTAGTTGCCTCAGCAAGGCTGAAGAACCTAGTCTGTCCTATTATTTACCCATAGCTGGAGGGAGAATAATTGGATTGATACCTTTCCCAATGGTATTAGTGCTATGTGGAATGCAATCAGTCTCGTCCAGGTTTGAACTCGTGTCGCCGTGTCCATTTCCTACGACGATAATCATTACACCACGGGCACCATGGCTTCAATTATTGCTATGCAACAGTATTCGTTCATTTGCACACAGTTAAATAGTTCCAAGTAATGAAAAGCACCACTAATAATTCACTTAAACCTCAGTCATTTGTTTACACACAGTTACATATCCAACATTTCTATTCCCAACAATTCAATTTAGCATAAGTCATTTACTTGAATGACAGTTTTATTTGACCCATAGATGAGACCCTATCCGGGTCAGAGTGGACCCGGGAGTAATCAAAGCATTCCACATTCCCCAAAACTCCAGTACTGGAGCCTCACGATCAGGTGGTTTTGTGTCCTATCCAGGACACTCGTACGAAGAAGTTCTTACTCCTCTGCAGAGATGCAGTCTGTGTATACTACCGCCGACTAAGTTTTTCACTTTAGGAAGGATTTTATTAAGCATTTCATAGCGGTCGACGATAACATTGATGCTTCTATTTAGAAAGTATTCACGGTTTTTAATTAGCATTTTATAGTTATCTCCGTCTTATCAAGAAGCTGAATGATTAAAAAATTTGCAGCACGATTGCAAACTTCACAAATTCATCATTCAGTTGCAAACTGGACGAGGAATTACTTTATTATCTGAGAACATTTGAAGGGTATTGCTCTAAATATCTCGCTTTGATGTGCCGTTTTTGATGGGTTACAGTTACACACATACAGGTATAAAATTGATTATTTTAACGGCATGTCAAACCCACTGGAGTTATTTAATATCCCAAGTTAGGGAATAATGTATGCTTTTATTTAAATTTTTTAGTTGTTTAAGGCTTTTGCACACGATTATATGACATGAAATATTCCTATCTAACACAAATAATTAGAAAACAGATCGATTTGACCCATACAACTGACCCTAACAGGTTCTTCCACTCCGGGTCAGGGTGGACCTAGGAGTACAGGAAATGAAGGGGCACTCCACACTCTTCAGAACACTGAAACTGATTCCTCACCACCAGATTTAGTTTAGTGTCATATCCAAGACACACAAATATAATTTTAGACTTTTGATAATTGATAGATTTCTTACCTTGTAAACAAGTCAGTACGATAGTCCGAAATTAATAATTATTATAATTGATATCTAAGAAATATCGAACGTTGGTATGAAACTGAGGTCGCTGTTTGGTGCTTAGAAGTGGAGAATATTTGAATGCCACCATTTTGATATCCGCCCTTTTCACTTCCTCGACCAGCTACCTCAACCTAATTGCTTCTACTTTCAGCAAGAATTCCCGGCAAATTCCTCCTTGAAATCTCTTTACTCCGAAAGAGATCGATCGATTCTTATAATTATTAAATTCACCAAAGTTGTTAGAAACTCGCCAGTAGTCTTTTCCCGCTTCAATCTCCGCTTTTTCCCGCCACGCGAAGACAATATGGCCGATACCATCAAGCGTTATCAGCAAGCAAGCAACCACAAGAGGCCATAAATCTGTGCCAGACTCTGGCCGTCGGTCAATACGATGTGCCTAGATGGCCCAACCAAGTTGGACAACGAACGATGATTGATAGGTCAGTAGTTAATTGGCAAAACCAAACGAAGCATATTAGCCACAGTTTCGTTGGTAAAAGGAAACCTCCGACCAAAGGTCAAGCATCCTTCATGCGCTGACCACTTAATGTAATTATCCGGCTTGTAGAACGGACAATTCGGACATTTAGTCGTCCATTAATAATTCGCCAGTACTGACATGGGGCAGACATCTTGTTTCCGGACCACTACGCATAATACAAGGTGGATTAAACACCATTACTTATTTCTACAATGTATAAGTCCCAAATGTGTCTCTATTCAACGAACATATCTATCTATCTATCTATCTATCTCAGTCTTTCATATCTATGTCAGTTTTTCATATCTATCGATCTATCAATCTATCTATCAATCTCAGTCTGTTCATATCTATCTATCTATAGCCAAGTCGGCCGTGGCTATAAAATACGCCGGCTGTATCTCTACAGAGGGGTAAGGTAAGATCTCCCAACAACGAGTGTCCTGGATGTAACTTTAAGCCACCTGATGTGGAGAGTCTTACCCCTTTGCTGAGTCCTAGAACTTTGGGGAATGTGGACTATCCCTTTTTTGGCATTACTCCCAGGTCCACTCTAAATTTAGAATGATAATACCTCTAAAGGTCCCCTCTATGAGTCAAATAGAAACATTTAATTATTTTCTAGAAACCATTTTAACTGTACAAACAAATGATTGCTATTAAAGATAATTGTTAGTGTTACATAGCAACTCTTGGAACCATTTAAATGTGTATAAAATAATATTATCTTTGTATTATTCAGTTAAAAACCAAATATAAACAGGATAAGGAATTGAATAACCATCAAGACTTGATATGCCATTAGACCAAATAACCTAACCATAACTATGTGCAAACAAATAAACTCTGGTTCATTTCAAAATTTTAATTACAAAGTAACCGCTTTCAAATATATATATATATATATATACACGCTCCCCACTCGGGGGTTGAGCACTCTGACGAAGGAATTAACGGTTGCCACTTACGTTATGCAAAGCTTTTTGTATGAATTGAGCACTCTGATATCCGGTAAGGCAAAATGTAAACAAATGAAAGATACTACATAATGCTTTATAATTCCCGAGCTGACATTTGTCGACTGATGGTTGAGCAGTATGATACTAAGTCTAATGTAAAGTTGGGCGGGTTTCAATCCCAGCTTGAAGTGTTCTACGTGTCTAGCCACACTGAATAGTTGTGATTCAACGAAGCAGTTTGTCTGTGGATGACAATATATATATATATGTGTGTGTGTGTGTGTGTGTGTGTGTGTGTGTGTGTGTGTAACCAAGATCTGGCGTTAAATAACCATCAAGGGTTCATATGCCATAAAGTTAACAAAACCGTCTTTGTCATAAAATACAACCAACCAACCAACCAACCAATTATCAATCTATCAATCAATTTATCTCTCTGGCCCAGTCGGCTGGGGCTGCAGAATACACCGACTGCATTTCTGCAGAGGGGTAAGATTCCTACAAAGAGTTTCCTAGATATGACACAAAACAATCTGATGGTGGGGCTTCAGTGATGCTGAAGCTTTGAGGAATGCAGTGTACCTCTTCATTGCTCCCAGGTCTAATCTGACCCGGAGTGGTAACGCCTCATAGCGTCCTATCTATGGTTCAAAGAGAACTAAACTACGTACTTATGCTAACCTGAATTGTTTGAACATTTAAATTGTGTACTTATGCTAAATTGAATTGTTTGAAATAGATTGTTTTTTTATATTTAAACTGCGTACTTATGCTAAACTGAATTGTTAGAAATAGAACTGTTTATACGCATAAAAATACATTTGGAATTAAATAACCTACAATGGTTGATACGCCATAAAACCAAACCAAACCAAACCAAACCATCTATCTATCTCAGTCTATTCATATCTATCTATCTATCTATCTATCTCACAGGTTTGATACTAAACAGACTTAATTCTGATGCTAGGAAGTGTGGAATCAGCACTACTCTGACCCTGTATGGTTTACCTGTTAAATCCCATAGTTATGACATGTGGTTTTGTTTCAGAATATATATATATATATATATATATATATATATATATATATAAGAGTCAACAGCGTTTGGTGATAGTCAGTTACTTGCCAGCGCAATTATCTCCAGATTCTTATTGAGTATATCTGGAAACTTCTAAATAGAAAGCAACGTGCAAGATCATCAAAAGTTTCATCAGTTGAAAGCCTAAAAAGATCTTATTTGGAGAATGGAAAAACGTGGACCAATCCATCATCATTAATACAATCATCTCTATTTTTATACAACCAAGCTTTGTTGATTTTTCGTCACTGAGCGTGATTACTAGATGCCAATGAAGCTTCTGCCTAATCTTGATATATACATTACCAACCAAAAGTTTGGGACTAAATTTTTTTTTTCTTTAAACTTAAAGTTTCATGCTTTTAAAGAAGCAAGTTTATTTTTTGTTTCCATACAATTATGCAATAATTTAAATCAAAAGGACTATTAAATGATAATGCGTTTAATTAAAGTAAATTGATATTTTCTTTTCATCGAAGAATCCGCCAAGAGCGTTTATTATCACAGAAAAAATTATTTACATCCTCTCGAGCAACTCGAAGTGATTCCCAAGTTGTGAATAAAAGCATAAACAAATTTTGCTTATTTTTAGTTCACTTCAAACTTTACTATGGATTTAGAGAAACAATCCAGGATAGTCCCAAACTTTTTGTCGATAGTATATATATATATGTGTGTGTGTGTGTGCGTGTATGTGTGTGTTTGTATATATATATATATATATATATATACTGAGTTATGCAACGTCCTCCGTCATTAATTGGTTCCAAAAGCCGTGTTGTAATCTGGTTTTTAACGTTAACCAAGTGCAATTTTTACCACCTTTTTTAATACCCTGTCGGGTGCCAAAAGCTGCTTGGTAGCGTCAGGAGTGGTAGTACCGCCTTGAGCTACCGATACTGTGTTATCACCCTGGTTGGCGGCTGATGAGGACAGAGTATCGCACGTGCTTTCACACGTTGTATGATGAAAATTTAGATATATATATATACTGAGTTATGCCACGTCCGCCGTCATTAATTGGTTCTAAAAGCCGTGATGTAACCTGGTTTTTAACGTTAACCAAGTGCAATGCCTTAACATGCTTACGATAATAAACACATCAAACTGGTGTAAATAACACGAAAAACTATCGCATACCGTTAAAGAGCACTAAAAACACATTTTAATCATATTTTTAATCCGTGTATTGCCGACTGGGCAAGATTTTTAAGGAAAGATTTATGTATTTCTTTTATGTGACGTTCCTGAGTGACGTAACGTCGGATGGAATAACGTTCGCTGAAATTTAATCGAGATATATCGAATTTGATGTGAACTAGAATGACGTAAAGTAAGGTATTACTAATATATATATATATACATATATATATATATATATATATATATATATATATGTGTGTGTGTGTGTGTGTGTGTGTGTGTGTGTGTGTGTGTGTGTGTGTGTGTGTGTGTGTGTGTAAGGAAAATCAACTGATTTCCATAATATAAGGAGTGTTAATTTTTATGCCAAAAGGAAGCTCATAGAGCAATAGAATTCGAATCTATATTTTCGTATTCTTTGACTTATCAGAGACTTAAATTAGAACGCTAGTTTTTCTTTGAAACAACCTCGAAATTTGCAGACGGTAATTTGTTTTGTCACACAAAATTTCAAAGATCCAAAACCCCAAAATTTTCAGGAATCTTCTCTCTTTTTGATTATTAAAAATAGATTTTATAACAAATAAAAATCCGATTTGAACTAATCTACTTTTGGCCTATATTTTCGAGCCAAGCTGAATCTTATAAATAACCGATAAAATACTTTGGTTTTCAATAGATATTATGAAGGTACGTATTTATTGATTTCTTATTCTTTCTTGAGAGAATTTTGTTACTTTCTAACACTTAAAAATATAACTAATTAGAATTGATTTAGATTCGACATTTTTGAATTAATTCAGCAAGAAATATTTTGTGCTGTAATAAAAGTTCCCCTTATAAATATGTTTTAAATGCCAACTTTAAATATATGGGGTCCTTGTGGTGTAGTTGCTAACGTGCTGGACTGTGATTTTGCAGTAACCGAGTTCGAACTCCAGTCGCGCAATTATGTTCACTTTTGGACTAAGGAAAAGGTGTGAACTCTCTTTGTTGATATTCTGCGCTAGAAATATTTGTATTAAAGTAAAAAATCATCAACTGTTAATTTTCATTGTCTTGCATACAAATTGACATTAACGTCATACACATTCGTTTCATGCTCCATTGTGACAAACACATGAGAAGACCATATACACAAACAAAAATATATTGTCTCGTTTGAGAAAAACTACTTCATTAAAACATATTCATGCATATACAAATTTATTTTTTCCTATAAAAAAATGACAGTAACTTTTATTTTTCAGCAAAACCCTTACGCTTAAATTAGATTTGTAGAATTGTGTTTATTATTATTAAAAATATTCCTGGCTAATTTTTTTCCCCTATAAATTTCGAAGCTTGAAATTTAAAGAAAAAAAGGAAAAATTATAAAATCATTTTTTTGCTTCTTTTTCTTTTTTGAGAGTTGAATTAATTTTAGACCATCAACCTGAACGCAATATTTTTTTATTTTTTTCGAAAAAGTAAATAAATGAAATAGTTATTTTACATTTTATAAAAGAAAGTTCAGTTTCCTTTTCTAATTCAATGTAGAACGATCACCCATCGAAGGAACAGTTACTCTCCTTAGGTCTCTAGGACTCCTCTCAGGATTCTTGCCGATCTTAGAGCTGTGGTCAAAATGGTCTCGAATCTTCCTCTGATTTCCAATTCTTTCCGTCTCCTTTCCAAACCTTCAAAGACCATTCCAAGGGCACCAGCAACATTTGGTTTCACTGTCACTTTAATGTTGCACCGCTTTTTCAGCTCTCTGGTAAGATCTAAGTATTTGTTAATCTTATCGTTTTCTTATATTTTCACTTTGTTGTTTGCTGGAATGGCAAAATCTACCGGATAACGATTTTTTTTTCTTGTTAATTATAACTAGGTTTAGTCTTCTGGCTGGGATCGTGTAATCCGTTTGGATCTCAAAATCCCAGAGAATTTTATGAGTTCGCTAATGGCCCGGGAGACCTGGGTTCAATCCCAGGTCACGTCATACCAAAGACGTTAAAAATGGTACTTGATACCTCCTTGCTTAACACTCAACAATATAAGGTACGTATCAAGAGTAAAGTGGAGCACTCCAGAGAAAGGAGTAGCGCCCTCCCCTACACCTCGGTGTAGTAGGTATTGAAAAGGGAGCCTTTGGGTCGCCCTCGAGTACACTCGCCAACTTTACAACTTACTTTACTCACTTAATTTTCATATGCACAATGCTCTTAGTTTGTGCTTAAAATAATCATAATTGTTAGGGGGGGTTCTCATTTTTTATGCCTAGATTTTTAAAAATGTATTGTCCGGTTGTTATTGCGGTTACTGGCTGCTGTAATCAGTCTCTCTTTGCTCTTGTTTCTATATTCTTCGAGTCCTTGTTTTGCTCCATCCACGCAGTCCCTATTACTTGCGAGTTCTTTTCCCTCTTGTTACATTGTCTATCGACGGCGTCTCTTGAGTGTCAAGCCTTTATCATTATTATCATTATGATGATGATTATTTGTTTCTGTTTCCGCCAAATGTCCTTGGCACGCCAACCCTGATGTGACCCCCACAACCACGGCTTAGCACCCATCCTTAACCACTGAGTCATTATTATCACCAGAGATGGGGCACAGGTATGGCGTGACAAAACTGACGTATTTAGTGGATTTTGATTAATGGGTGGGTGTATTTTTTCTTTTAGTTCTTTCTTTCTGTTTTGTTTTCTTGAGCCGTTTTTCATCTTATGACTTCCCACAATTGAATTAATGCTTGCTATTGATTTCTTGGGTAACATGGCTTTCTTCTTCTTCTTCTTCTTCTTCTTCTTCTTCTTCTTCTTCTTCTTCTTCTTCTTCTTCTTCTTCTTCTTCTTCTTTCATTTTTATGGTTTATCCTTTATCATTGCCATCCGAACACATGGCTAAGACCCACGGTCCTTTTTTTTCACCCAAAAGACCAATAATTTGCATGTGTGCGTATACGTATGTATTTTTCTGTGTGTGAAGATGCAATTGTGGACGCAACTGATATGTTTCCACTCTTCTTCTTCTTCTTCTTCTTCTTCTTCTTCTTCTTCTTCTCGAAATTATTATTATTATCACTACTAGTTGTAGTAGTGGTACTAATGGTAGTAGTAGTCGCTTAAAAACCGACATTAGGTTCATTCAAAGTTGTAACAAAGACTGTTAAGTTTGGAATGCAATTAGAAATTATTTTATCCGCTGAGATCACTTTTAGCGCAAACAAAAACCTCGGTACGATGTGTCATTTTTATTGTGTTACAGTAACATG
Organism: Sepioteuthis lessoniana; assembly: GCA_963585895.1. NCBI lineage: Eukaryota > Metazoa > Mollusca > Cephalopoda > Myopsida > Loliginidae > Sepioteuthis > Sepioteuthis lessoniana. Next base: position 237,178 of record CAUZXS010000705.1, read on the forward strand.
TTTACAAAAATTGGATTATTATTATTATTTTACGCATTAGAGTTTTTCACATCAGCGTTTGCTGATGGTTTTTCACTGGAGTCTGAGTGACAGCAAGTCTCCTCAAGTCTCCAGGACTCGTCTCAGGATTCTGGCTGTTCTCAGCAATGCTGTCGTTTGGATAGTCTCTAACCCGTCCGCCAACTTCCAAGTCCTCCAGGCCTTTTACTAACCCTTTAGTTATTGTGACTTAGGCACCAATCACAATTGGCACAATCGTTACTTTCATGTTCCACAGCTTTTTCAATTCTCTAGCAAGGTCGAGGTACTTATATTTCTTCTCACTTTCCTTTAGATTTATTCTGTGGTCCGCCAGGACAGCAAAGTCAACAATTTTACAAATTTTTTTTTTTTGTTGATTATTATGAGGTCTGGTTTTCTGGCCGGGATCAAGGGATTATTATTATTATTATTATTATTATTATTATTATTATTATTATTATTATTATTATTATTTGTTGTTGTTGTTGTAGTAGCCTCTTAAAAGCCACCATACTTTTACATGATGTATGTTCTGAGTTAAATCCTATTCATAAAATTTCTATTATAATTATTTACAGATATAGAGGGGAAAAGTGAAGAATACTCTGTAATTAGCATTTAATAGTAATTCCCTTTATCAATTATAATTGTCCAGTCGACTGGTAACCCTCTTAACGAGTGTCCTGATATGACACTAAACAATCTGATGGTGAGGTTCTAGTGATGATGATCGGGCTTTGGGGAATGCAGAGCACCCCTTCATTACCATTACTCCCCGGTCCACCCTAGCACGGAGTAGTAGCACCTGATAGGGCCCTATCTATGGGTTAAATATAACTAAACTGCATTCTCACTTATGCTGGACTGAATCGTTTGAATTAGAAATATTTTTGACAATCAAACTGAGAACTTACATTAAAACTGCATACATATGCTTTGCTGAATTGATTGAAATGGAACTGTTTTTGACACTGAAACTGTACTTATGCTAAACTGAACTGTTTAATATAGAACTGTTTTGATATTTAACTGTGTGTAAACAAAATCTATACTTAGACTAAACTAGAAATGTTTTGACAATTAAACTGTGTACTCATGCTAAATTAAATTGTTTTTAAAAAGAATTGATTATTTGCATAAAAATAGATTTGGCATTAAATAACTAACAAAGGTTGATATGCCATAAAACACAACCAACCAACCAATCAATTATAAGGATAAATGTTAAGTAAAACAGTATCCCATGCTATCATTAAGTTTCGAATGCTATTAGAATTTTTTCATCCTCTAAGAGAATCGTTATCGATCTTTTTGGTTCATTTTCCTGAGTTTCATTCATGTCAAGTTTAAGAAGGGTCTAGAGTACATTACATGAAAGACAACCTAGCTATTTAATCCATCAAGTTTGGTTTCTCGTTGTTTTTCTTGTTCTTGTGATTTTATTCCTTTCTCATTTTCCCCTTCATTTCTCTTTGATAGTGTCTGCTTTTAACTTTCCCAAGTATTCATAGTTTTTTTGCTATTTTTTTTTTTTTACTTATTTTATTTTATTTTATTTCATTTCATTTATTTATCTATTTTTCATTTTATTTCATTTATTTATTTATTTATTTTTTATTGAGGGGTGCACAGAGATTCTGCTGGTGAGAAAAAATATTTTAAATTAATGTATGTTATGTCCTTATATTTATAAATAAATTCTAAGTTTTGATGTTATGAATCAAAACGTCTTTTGTGCTCCTTCTCTATTAATAAAGTTATTTGATTTCTTTTCTTCATTATAATCGCTGCACATTTCTCAATTCCAAGTCCCATTCTTATATTTTAGCTGAAAGTTCTAATAATTTGTATTTGTCTTTATAATATTTTGATCTTGGTACTTCAGGTATTCGATAACAAGTTTCATCAATTACCTATCACGGATTTTTTCTTCTTCTTCTTGTGCTTAATGACATATCAACTGTTGTGGGTGATTTAATGCTAAAATCATCCTTGATAATAATAATAATGTGGGACTTTGATATACAAACGGATCACCTAATCTCGGCCAGAAGACCAGACCTTATAATAATCAACAAAAAAAAAAAAAAGAAAATCTGCGAAATTGTCGACTTTGCTGTCCCAGCAGACCACAGAATAAAACTGAAAGAATGTGAAAAGAGAGATAAGTACCTCGACCTTGCTAGAGATTTGAAAAAACTATGAAACATGAAGGTGACAATTATACCAATTGTGATTGGTGCTTTTGGCATGGTAACTCAAGGATTATTAAAGGGCCTGAAAAATTTAGAAGTTGGCGGCCGAGTGGATACCATCCAAACAACAGCATTATTGAAAACGGTCAGAATACAGAGAAGAATCCTGGAGACTAGGGGAGACTTGCTGTCATTCAATCTCCAGTGAAAGACCATCAGCTTACACTGATGTGAAAGACTCTAATGCGTAATAATGACAAGAACTAGGAAACAAAAATGGGAAGGAAAACAACTCTATCCCGCTTTAAACGTCTAATAAACAACATCTCACACCAGAAAACCTGGATCTGGCTAAGAAAAGGAAACCTTAAGAGAGAAACAGAATCCCTCCAAATAGCAGCACAGGACAACGTCAAAAGAACGAATCATATCAAAGCGAGAATAGATAAGACGCAACAAAACAGTAAATATAGGCTATGCGGTGACAGAGATGAAACGATCAATCACATCATAAGCGAATGCAGCAAATTAGCACAGAAGGAGTACAAGGCGAGACACGACTGGGTCGGCATGGTGATCCACTGGGAAATGTGCAGGAAATTTCAATTCGACCATACAAACAAATGGTATATGCACAACCCAGTGCCTGTCCTAGAAAATGACTTGCATAAACTCCTATGGGACTTTAACATACAAACGGATCACCTAATCCCGGCCAGAAGACCACACCTCATAATAATCAACAAAAGAAAGAGAATCTGCAAAATTGTTGACTTTGCTGTCCCGGCGGACCGCAGAATAAATCTGAAGGAAGGTGAAAAGAAGGATAAGTTCCTCGACCTTGCTAGAGAATTGAAAAAACTGTGGAACATGAAAGTAACGATTGTGCCAATTGTGATTGGTGCGTTAGGCACAGTAACTAAAGGATTATTAAAGGGCCTGGAGGACTTAGAAGTTAGCGGACGGACAGAGACTATCCAAACGACAGCATTGCTGAGGACGGCCAGAATACTGAGACAAGTCCTGGAGACTTGAGGAGACTTGCTGTCACTCAAACTCCAGTGAAAAACCATCAGCTAATACTGATGTGAAAAACTCTAGAGGAGTAAATGATAATAATAAACAGTGGTGGTATTTAATCCCTAGCTGAGAGGATAAGGAGATTCATTCATTTCGGAAGAGTATTAGACTGAAAGTGAACGTAATACGGTGACTGGTGCTCAAACTCCCTTATTTCGAGGTCGTAGTCTATTATACTACGGGAATTCCCCAAATTATGCCACGAACACTCTCCCCTATAGTAGGATGGATTAATATTTCAGTATCGAATTTTATAATTTTTGGCCATTTTCACGTTCGCAACATCTGTTATTGCCGAATATTGAGCTAGAGAAATTCTTTTCATGCTCCTCAGAGTTCAGTCAGCTGGGGCAGTAGAATATAATGACTGCATCTCTGCTGAGGGATAAAACCCTACTCCGCGCCAATTAGTGTCCTGGATATGACACTAAACAATCTGATGGTGATGTTTCAGTAATGCTGGAGCTTTAGGGAACTCGGAGTACCCCTTCATTGCCATTGCTCTCATGTCCACTCTGGCTCGGAGTGGTAGCACCTACTATGGGCCAAATTGAACTGTTTTTGACATTTAAACTGTGTGCAAACTAATGACTTATGCTAAATTCAAAATTGTTTGAAATAGAACTATTTGATTGTTTAGCTGTGTGTAAACAAATGACTGATGTTTTATGGGATTATTAATGATATATAACAATACTTGGACCCATTTAACTATGTTGACTTATATTTACTAGTAATATATATCTAATATATATGTATAAACCAGATTTGGCATCAAAAAACCAACAATGGTTGATATGCCATAAAACCAAACCAAACCAAACCAATCGGGCACCCCATTATCTATTTAGTTGGTAATCTTTTTGTCTTTTTTTTTTTTTACACCCATCACCTACGCTACGGACAGAATGCAACACAAATAAGTTTTGAAGCACAATACCGATAGTTTAAATTCAGTTTTTCTTTTCCTCGACCGGTTGCCTTACCAAGGCTAAGAAACCCACCCAGCATTATTATCTACCCATAACTGATGGAAAGAAAAGATGGGTTCATGCATTTCGTAAGCGTTGGAGGTGCCCGTGGTGGAATAGTTATCGTCGTAGGAATTGGACACGGCCACACGAGTTCAAATCCTGGACGCGATTGATTGCATTTCACAAAGCACTAATACCCTTGGGAAAGATATGAAACCAATTATTCTCCCTCCAGCTATGGGTAAATAGTAGGGCAGACTAGGTTCTTCAGCCTTGGTGAGGCAACTAGTCTAGGAGAAGGAAAACTCTGAATTCAAACCTGTTAAACTCCGCTTAAAAATTGACCTTGTGTCATATCCTGCCCGAGCGGAGGGGTTGGTAAATATGGTAAGCGTATTAGCGCAAAGTAAAACGCAAACAAGTCCCCGCCAAGGATTTGAACTCGCATCCATTTTTAACCCCACAATAACGGTTATTGTAAGCCCACTTTCGTCACTACATTAGTTGAATTTGTAGAATGCTTATAACTTCCAAAAATAGAAAAGAGCTTAGTGTTTCCAGCCTTCATTTCATACTTTCTTCGTTTTTCATTCATTAATGTTTGTTTTGACTTTTACCGTAAATGATTGAAAAGAAAGGATACATCCTACAGCACAATCTTATTCTTATCATATAACAAGGAATATATATGCTCTCTATACATAAGGAATATGCATACTGTCTTGCGATGAAAGGAAATCTCAAACTTTCAAAAACATGACCCAAAATAACATTTACAGCTTCTACCATAAATTTCAGTGTTGGATATCATATCACCCATCGTAGTATTTGTCGCTGCCTCCCACCAGACACGACTTGACACAAGGTCAAAAGCCCGAAGGCCAATTAAAGTGGGGATAAAGGGGAGGGGAAGGTCGGGAAGGAGCCGAGACTCGAACCCTGCTTGTCTGTGCTGCTCATCGGCTCACTTAGTGCAATGTGAGCCTGATGAGGCAAGCAGTTTCACGAACCCAAATGTGGGTCCGGGCACGTATGCCAGTAAACGGCTTAAACTAGACGCTTGGTCTAGTGCCGTACAAGGGGGACAAAGGAGACAAAAATGCAGCTCGCCCACCCGAAGGTAGCCTAGTCGAAACTAGGTGCCTAATTAAAGGCCCCAAGTCTGCCATTGTTCCTTTTCCAGGGCCACGCTCCGGACCGAAGTCCAGAACAGGCCCCGGGGCACTCGCCGGGAGCACACCCTATCATATCACCCATCGTAGATTATTATCAAAGCCATCTTTGTAGAAGAACATTAGTGGTATTCTATAACCCATAACTAAGGGAATAAGGTAGTTCATGCCTTTCCCAAGGGTATTAGTCCGAAAGTGAACGCAATAGAGAGACTGGAGTTCGAACTTGGTTACTACAATATCGCAGTCTAGCTCGTTAGCCACTACTCCAATTTTCAGCATTCTTTTCCTACTTTGAAATTTTCATACCTATTTTTCGCGTTATATGGTCGACTCCTTAAGTATCCTAATATCCCTATCGATGGGAAAGTCCTCGAGGTGTATTGGCTAACGTGCTGGACCTCGACATCGTAGTAGGTGAGTTCGAACTCAAGTCGCGTTATACGTTCACTGATACCGTTGGAAAATGCATGAACTCCCTTATCGCCTCAGTTAAGGGTAAAATAGTATCACTGATGTCCTTCTACAAGTTTTGGTTTGGTTTCTTTGTTTAATGGCATATCAACCCTTGTAAGGTTATTTAATGCCAAAGCCATTCTCCTGGAAGAACAGTAGTGGTACTATTTAACCCATAGCTGGGAGGATAAGGGGGTTCATACCTCTCCCAAGGGTATTTGCCCGAAAGTGAACGTAATAGCGCGACTGGAGTTCGAACTCGCTTACTACGATTCTGCAGTCCATCGCTTTAAACATTACACCACGAGGACACCCACTATAAGGATGGCTTTGACTTTAAATAAGCAACAAAAGTTGATATGACATTAAACAAAGAAACCAAACTAAACTAAACTGGCCCAGTCGTCTGGGGCTTCAGAAGACATCGACTGCTTCTCTGCATAGGGGTAAGACTCCCCCAACAAACAATCTGATGGTAAGGCTCCAGTAGTGCTAGAGCTTTGAGGAATGCGGAGTTTTCGTTTATTGCCATCACTCCCAGGTATACTCTGGCCCGGAGTGGTAGCTCCAGATAAAATCATATCTATGGGTTAAATAGAACTAAACTGCGTACTTATGCAAAGCTAAATTGTGTGAAATAGAACTGCTTTGATATTTAAACTGTGTACTTATGCTAAATTAAATCGTCTGAAAAAGAAATGTTTTGCCATTTAAACTGTGTACTTATGCTAAACTGAATTGTTTTAAATAGAACTGTTTATATGTATAAAAATGGATTTGGCATTAAATAACCAACAATGGTTGCTGTGCCATAAACCCAAACCAAACCAAACAAAACAAAACCTATTAATAGAAACCTGCAACTGTTTAACTTAAAGATGAATAAATAATAAAAGGCCTTAAAAGTGGTGGGCATTTTAAGAATTTTTTTTTTTTGAGAATAGTTAGTAAATAATCCCTTTGCTTCTATTACGTTTTTTATTGCATTTTTCTGCTAGGAAAAGAAACTGGCTATTTTGTCCCTTTTTAATCAGAATTAAAATTAAAAAGTCCTGGGCACTGACTCAGAAAATAAATGAGAATTATCAAATTCAATAGATGGTTTTAAAGGGTTATAACGCTTTAAATAATCCACCTGCATCATCATGAAAAATTGGTACCCTGGGTAGAACACTAACCTGCTTCTGGTTGGGGAGCAAGTTATATTGAATTTACGTTGTTTACCGTACTTAACGTACCTCAGTGGTCCTCCATCTAAATACCGAGCTAATGTATCGCTACTTTACTTTGGTGATCTAGTGGCACAATTCGGTTTGGTTCGGTTCGGTTTGGTTTGGTTTGGTTTGGTTTCGGGCAATTTGTACATGAATATGTCAACAAAAAGATACTCCATACTCTCCAAAGGACACCCTCTTTTGAGTGAAAAAACTCCCCTCTTCTGGAGATACAGTCAGTATATTCTAAACACCGGTGACAGGGCTTGAACTCTTATCATCATAATCAGGTCACGCCATCAGCACAGATATCATTAACCCTTTCTCGCCACTCCTCTCAATTGTCCATCGCTTCCGGAAGGTCTTCAGGGCTATATCCTGTATCGGCACAGAGCTGTTGTATGTAGGTTCGAGCTGGACGCCCTACCTTTGCTCGTCCATGTGAAGGGATCCACAAGAGTACGTCACTTATGAGTTCGTCCCTACGTCCCGCATGTCTGGTTCGTCTAACTTGGATAGTTTTCGTGATGGTTTGTAAGTGGCCATACAGTTGCTGCGTTGTGAGATGCTGCCTCCAGGACTTGTTTAATATTGAACTCTTATAATCTAGCAGAAACTGATACTTTCAATGTAACTAGACTGTGGGTCTTACAATTCTAAATAATATCGGAAAATACCATTTCACTTTAAAGATATCATTTTTCTTCTTGAAAAATCGAATGATTTTTTAGTGGCGAGGGCAATATTTGATGACAATCATTGCAATTGATGTAGTGATGCATTTAGCCATTTTCTTTCTTTCTTTCTTTCTTTCCATTCGTTGTCCGTTTCTTTCTTTCTTTCTTTCTTTCTTTCTTTCTTTCTTTCTATTCCACCTTGTCGGCTTGGGCTGTAGAATACACCAACTGCTTCTCTACCGAGGGGTAAGACCCACCACCCAACGAGTGTCCTGATATGACACAAAAAATCTGATGGTGAGGTTCCAGTAATGCTGGTGCTTTGGGGAATGCGGAGTACTCACTTCATTGCCATCACTCCCAGGTCTACTCAGGCCCAGAACGGTAACACCTGATACTATCCTATCTATGGGTCAAAGAGAACTAAACTGTATACTTATGCTAAACTGCATTGCTTGAAATAGGACTGTTTTGACATTTAAACTGCAAACCTATGCTAAACTGATTTGTTTTAAATAGAACTGTTTTTGACTTTGAAACAGTGTACTTACATCACACTGAATTGTTTGAAATAGAACTGTTTATTATAGTATTAAAATGGATTTGGCATTAATAACCTACAATAGTTGATGTGCCTTAAAACCAAACCAAACCAAACCAATCTTTCTATTCCTGTTCTTTCTTTCTTTCTTTCTTCCTTTTCCTTTTCTTTTTTTTTTTTTTTTTTCCTTTTTTTTTTTTTTTTTCTCTGGCTGCCTCCTCTTGATGTCGGACATTCGGGGTGATGAATGAGTTCCTCTTGTCGTTGCAGTTAATCCAACAAGGCGACTTCTTCAATATTCCCTAACTTCTCTCCTCTGACAAGAAAGTCCCAACGTTGCGTACCGCACAACCCCTTGCTCAGACGTACAAGACAATCGCCTTATTGTGTACCAACCTATTTTAGAACCTTTCTCCGAACAATTATTGAAGAAAGATGATATGTTTTTATGAAAGTTTAGGCACAGTTAATTACTAGTCTCTAATTTATGCAAACATCCATCATATAACTTTATGAAATATGCATTATATGAGGGCTTTATGTGAGTACGTACAAGGATGTCGAGTACGCAGACGCGCGTGCATGTGTGTGTGTGTGTGTGTGCGTGTGTATACTTAAAGATAGATTATTCATAAAGGGGTGGAGAGAAGGATAACGCCAACCACCCGAGGAATAAAGCAAGTTTGAATAACATTTAATGATTAAAGGTGGGTGCAAGCTCCTAGTTTTTATTCAAAAATAGTTTCTTGCTTTTTCTTCTTTTCTTCTTTACTTCCTTCTTTAATCGCTTTCTTTCCTTTCTTTCTTTGTTTCTTTTTCTTTCTTTTGTTTATATTCACCTTTCTTTCTTTCTTTCTTTTCTTTTCTCTGCCTTTTCCTTTTCTTTCTCTCTTTCTTTCTTTCCGTCATTAGAATTCGAATTCTTTCTTTCTTTTCTTTTCTCTTCTTTTAACTTCCTTCTATAAGTGCATTCTTCTTTATTTTTACTTCCCTTTTCTTTTTTCTATGTTTGTTTATTTGTTTCTTTTTTCTTTTCTTTGTATTCGCCTTTCATTTCTTTCTTTCTTTCTTTCTTTCGCTGGAATTTGACTTCTTTCTTTCTTTATTTTCTTCTTTTGTTAGAATTCGACTTCTTTTTTTCTTTATTCTTTCGTTTACCATCTACTTTTTCTTTCTTTCTTTTCTTTTCTTCTTTACTTCCTTCTATCATTGCTTTCTTTTTTTATATATCTACTCCGTGTTTTTTCTTTGTTTGTTTGTTTCTTTGTTTCTTTGTTTCTTTCTTTCTTATTTTTCTTTTGTTTGTATTCACCTTTCTTCTTTCTTTTTCTTTTTTTTCAGCTTTTTCTTTCTTTCTTTCTTTCTTTCTTTCTTTTGTTTGAATTCGCCTTCTTTCTTTCCTTCTTTTACTATTTACTTTTCGTTTTTTTTCTTTCTTTTCTTTTCTTCTTTACTGCCATCTTTCATTGCTTTCTTTTTTATTTCTTCTTCCCTATTTTTTCTTTGTTTATTTCTTTTTTCTTTCTCCCTTTTCTTTTCTTCTTTACTTCCTTTTATAATTGCTTTCTTTTTTATTTCTACTTCCTTCTATTTTGTTTGTTGGTTTGTTTGTTTCTTTTTTTCTTTCTTTTGCTTCCATTCACCTTTCTTTTTTCTTTCTTTTTCTTTTTTCCTTTTTTCTTCTGCCTTTTTTCTGTTTCTTTCTTTCTTTCTTTCTTTCTTTCTGTTGTTTGAATTCGACTTCTTTCTTTCTTTTTTTACCATTAACTTTTCCTGTCTTTCTTTCTTTCTTTCTTTCTTTCTATTGTCTATATTCGCTTTCTTTCTCCCCTTCTTTATTTCTTTCCTTTCCTTTCCTTTCCCTCTTTCTATTGTTTTTATTTACGTTGTTTCTTTGCTGCATTCCTTTCTTTTTCTCTTTCTTTCTTCTCATCATTTTTATTCGCTTTCAGTCTTCGTGAAATGATTTTCTTCTTTCTTCCCTTTTTTTTCTCTTTTTGTTTTACTCACTTTACTTCTCTTCCTCCTCTCTTTCATTATCTCCTTCTATTATTTTTATTCGTCAGTATTTCCTTCTTTCCTTCCTCCTTTTCTTTCTTTCTTTCTATTAATTTTTTTGTCTTCATTTCTATTACATTTTGCCTTCTGTCTTACGCCCTTTCTTCTTTCTTTTTTCCTTCCTTCCTTTATTTTTTTTTTTTTTTACATTTCTCCTTCCACTTTCTTTTTTTTTATTTTTTTCTTTTGTTTGCCTTTTCCTTACTTTTTGCTTCTTTTCTTCATTCCTTCTTCCCTCACCTCCTTAGTTCATTCATTCTTTCTTCCCTCACCTCCTTAATTCGTTTTATCCTTCTTTCCTTTGAAGCGACATTAATCTTACTCTTGTATAATTTTTATTGTGTTCCTAATCGACTTATGGTAATGGTTTATACATTTTCCACTCCAAGTAGAACAATCAATGGTGCAAAAGTTCATAGTCTAAATAGAGATATTTACTCTCCAACTTAGAAAAAAAAAGATTTTTTAAACACCCAGTTCGAAGTAAAATATGATAAGAAAAAAGCACAAAATACAAAGCCATTCTCACAAATTTTGGCAGATAAATATTGACTTGCAACTAATTGTTGATATTACTTATAAAAAGACATGAACCAAACGCTGTTTTACTCACTCTGACGCAAGCCATTGCAAAGTGTTGCTCTTCTGTGTATGTATTTACCGAAACCCTCAGCAACCGACTGCAACACGAGGTCAATATTTAAACGGAGTAAAGCTGGTTTTAAATCAGAATTTTCCTTCTTCTAGACTGGTTGCCATACCAAGGCTTAAGAACCTTGTCTGTCTTGCTATTTACCAATAGCAGAGAGAAATAACTGATGGATTCATGCATTTCCCCAAGGTGAAATAAAATGCAAACAGCCGAGATCAAATCCGAGACAATGCTGTCGGCATTTCACTTCGCACTAAGACTCCTGGAAAAATCATGAATCCATTCCTCCGATATGATTAAATAGTAGGACAGACTGGGTTCTTAAACTTTGGTTAGGCAACCAGTGTAGTCGAGGGAAAACTCTGAATTCAAACTAGCTTTACCCCGCTTAAAATTTGACCTTGCGTCACATCCGACCCGTGCTGGAGGGGTTGGGTAGATGCATATTATTTTTTACAAGTATTTTATTAACTTTAATCTTAATGGCTTCTCAGAGATTTATTCTTCATTTTTGATCCATAATATTTATTAACGGTTGTGAAGTGAGTTGCGATAAAAAAAAAAAAAAAAAGAAACGAGAAAGATAAAAATACTAGTCAAACATTTGATAATGATTGACAATGCTTCATATAAGAAATTTGGACCACTGACGACTGTACGAGGCAAATAGTGTTTTTGAACATTCAAAGAGTTAAAAAAACCCATCACTGGTTCTCAAGGACGGAGGTAGGAGTGGGAAGACTCAGAGGAGTTATGGTTAAAGTGCTGAATCGTAGCCTCGAAGTAAGGGAGTTCGAACTCCAATCACGGTATGATGTTCACTTTCAGACTAATACCCTTGGAAAAGAGATAAATCCCATTATGAAGAACCCAACTATGGGTTGAATAGTATCACTGATGTTCTTCTATAAGGATGAATTTGGCGTTAAATAACTCACGAAGGTTGATATGCCATTAAACCAAAGGAACCAAAGAAAGAACTGGTCATAATCCAAGTGAATAGTAACCTGCATGACCCAAACGCCTGCTGGCTCCATGCACCTTCTGCCTTTTGTTATCGGCTGACTCCACGCTGTGCTGTTGCAGTTTGCAGATGAAAATCGAATAGCATGATGTTCAAGTGAGGGTAGTCCAAAGAAAAAGGAAAAAGAAAAAGAAAAGGCTAACATATAATTCCTAACGACCCAAAATGCTCACTCAGGGTGGCTTGATTCTCCAGGACCTTCTTCTGACTCTCAGCACCGTTCAAGAATGGCAAGCGGTGGGCACACCCAAGAAAGAAAGAGAGAGAGAGAGAGAGAGAGCGTGAGTGTGTGTGTGTGTGTGTGTGTGTGTGTGTGTGTGTGTCAATCGTTCGGAGCTTTAGGCTTGCGTGTGACCCCCCCCCCCAACTACATTTAAGACCAAAACTGTTATGTCTGGTCACTGATAACCAACTGACTCGAGTTGACTTCCGGCTCGAACTCACTGGTTTAAGCTCTCTCGCTCAACAGTCATCGGTCTCTATTTCTAGTCTTGTCCCCTCTTCCTTCTCTACTAACCCTTCACATATGAGGCGTTTTTCCCTTCCCACCCCGGGAATTCAAGCCACCCATATTTGAAGTATTAAACTTCTAATCACTTTCATTTGTCAGTTACAACTATAAAGTCTTGTGGGGTGTTGCCTCCAGCACTTGAAAACACCAACTATACGGCCACCTACCTCCCATCACGAAAGCTATCCAAGTTAGACGAACCAGACATGCAGGACACAGCTGGAGAAGCAGGGACGAGCTCATAAGTGATGTACTCCTATGGACCACCACATATGGCTGAGCAAAAGCAGGACGACCAGCTCGAACATACATACAATAGCTATGTGAGGATGCGGGATATAGCCCTGAAGACCTACCAGAGGCGATGAATGATAGGGAGAAGTGGCAAGAGAGGGTCAGGGATATCCGTGCTAGCGGCATGATGATGATGATGATGACGTCATGCCCACAAAAGAAAATAAAAAACGAATCATGAACTTTTTAACCGGCACTCATTTCCTCGATATCATTCCCCATATGCACATTCACTCACATGGACACGCTCACCTCTACATAACACACCTATTTATCTGGCCTACTTCTATGCAAACATACATTCATATATATATATATATATATATAGAGAGAGAGAGAGTGCAGAAGCAGAATTATAAATATTCTAGTATAATAATAAACAAGTCTCTTCTAAAACAAGATTAATTTTGATTTTAATAAATAGACAACAAAATAAGAAGATTGACTCAAAAATAAATTTACTCGATATGGCCACCATTTCTTTCAATTATTTTATCACCACGCCTTTGAAACGATTTGCATGCCTTCAAAATAAATTCATCAGACATTTTGTTCCATTCCGTCTCAATAGCAGTCTCAAGCGAACAAATATTTTGATGAGAAGTTGCATTTGTTTTGTTTTTTAAAACGTCCCATATTGCTTAATCGGGGAAATTAGGGTCTGGGCTCGATGAAGGCCATAAAGAAACTCCAATTATTTCGGATATTTTTTTGATTTGGTTTCGAGGTTAAGCAACTCATAGATTCTTTGTCGTTTCTTTTCTCTCTCTCTCTTTCTCTCTCTCTCTCTCTCTCTCTCTCTCTCTCTCTCTCTCTCTCATATTAGGATGAATTTTAACGGAAAAGAGCTTGAATAATAAAAATTTAGATTTACCGCGCTTTTTTAAAAATTGGACTTATTAGACAAAAATCAGTTTTAAAAATTATTCCATATTTTGCTTCCGCGCCATCCCTCTATCTATATAAATATCAAACCCAATGGCCAACTCGTAAGTATACTCATACACACACCCATATCCATCTACCCTGATCTAACCATATGTACTAACGTAACTGTACTGAAGTAAATCCACCCCTTAATAGGCCCTCTCTTAATTTTTTAAAAATCTATGTTCGGTATCTAGGCACCCTGCCCATCGGTTAAGCCTGGTTAGCGGTATTGAATCTTACACTGGCTGCTCTCCAAAAGTTAAGGGATCCAGTTTTCTTTCTGTTTAGCTGTGATACCCACGCCCGTCGTCCTCGAGCAATTTCTCCGGCGGCCGTTTTCCCACGCTGTGATGTTGCCGGGTTGGTAGGAAAATGCCGAAGTCTCAGGCTGGGTCCACAAGATGAACAGTTAACGAAACGTAACATGACTTGGATGGATTTACATGTTCTTTATTTTGCTCAAAGTTGAGAACAGACATGGGACACTAGTGCTAATCCTAAATGACGACAGAAATCCCCTGTAAACCCAACAGATTTAGGTGAGACGAACCGCTGTTTTCTCGGTGTGAATAGCACGCGAAGTCACAGGTGGCAAGCAACAGACCAAACTACTCACGTGACACACACCAGACCGACTTTCTCGCAGCCTGCACCAAAACTGCCTGACTCTAAAAAGAATCGCTGTCATTGATTTAAAAATCTCGAAACAACTCCACTCCCCACCTCAGGATATTAAATTTTTCATGAGGTGACAGACCTAGAATTAAGCCGTACTAAAAAAAACATGACGTCTTTTTTGTGGTTTTTGACCCCATCCACGGCTCTTCAATAGAAATCTAATATCCAGTAAAACAAACACACAAATAAAGTGAAACAAACACACAAATAAAGTAAAACAAACTTGTTTCTTTCTCTCCTGGTTATTAACCAACTATACGTCCAGCCATCGTGTCACATAACCATTGCTGGGTGGATGGGGGTAGAAAGGCATTGGCATGGAGTGAAAAAGCCTCGACTAGAATTTGAATCTGGCTCACTGTCCTTCTCCGACTACAATATCCATCACATTTTCCGGCTCTTTCAGAAAGGCTATCACACATTATTGCAATGATGTGTAAATAAACTATGCAAATTAAGATGAAAGAAATATGGTCAGAAATTAATAATTCTTGACAATAGATCGTCGAAGAAATTTGGCCTAATTAAAACTATTACGTATTATTAATCATCATCCTCATCATGTCATGTCATGCAATTTCCTGACCCACTCTCTCTTGCCGTTCGTTTCTATCATCCATCACATCCGGCAGGTCTTCTAGATTACATCCAGTGTCCGTACAAAGCTGTTGAAGATAAGTTCTTGTTGGTCGTCCAACAATTGCACGTCCATGTGAAGGGGTCCATAGGAGAACGTCAATTATGAGTTCGTCCTTACTTCTCCAGCAGTGTCCTGCTAGTCTTGTTCGTCAAATTTGGATGGTTTTAAAGATGGGAAGTAGGTGGCCGTATAGCTGCTGCTTTGAGGGATGTTGCTTCCAAGATTTGTTCAAAATAGCTCGTGGCGTTCTAGTGCAATTCCCGTTTAGCTTTTTCTCTATACGCTTAGACAGCGTCCAAATGGTGCATCCATACAGTAGTATGGACACGACCACGGCTTAGAAAAAAATGCGTTTTATTTTATCGGATAAGTTTGACTTCCATCTGATCGATAACCTATCAATAACAATCCATGCCTTCACTAGTTGCATATTGTCCACTAGTTTCAGAAAGCCAACATTTAGTATGCAGATGTTTCCTTTTTATTAAAACACATATACGCCATTTTATCTGCATTGACACGCAGGCCAATGCCATATGCTGCCTTCTCCTGACTATCCATCAGTAATTCGACTTGGGTAGGTGTATTCGCCAGTCGCGCAATGTCATCTGCGTAGTCGGCATCCATAATAGTTTGTGTGGGATATTGTCTGCTTCTCGCTTTTTTAGAGTAAAATCGTTTTTTTTTTTTTTCACCAGATCTATCGACGTTCAAAGTACGTTGTTTAGACAGATTATGAACATACATGAGGCTAAAGTATCCTCAAGTAGAACCCCAGCAACGATATTAAAGATGTCTGTGTCTCCATATAGTTAGCGGACCTTTACTTTCGTATTTTTATAGACCATTAATACGGCTGAGACAGTTTCTTTGGGGAAACCATAGGCTAAAAGTATTTGCTCCATCTTTCCTCTGTATTTGGAGTCAAATACCTTGAAGAAATCTACAAAGTGTCGCTTCGAGGTTTTTTGCACGAACCCCCTCCAAAATTCGACGGATTGTTAGAATCGGTGATGTTGTAGATCGGTTTCTCCAAAACCAATTTTGATTCTTCCAAAGAATTTTCTCAATTTCTGGTTCGCTTTGATTGAGTAGCAGAACATAATAAATCTTAACCGCTTTGGAAGTGAGGGTTATACCTCGGAATTTCTTAACAATTACGAAATCAACTTTCTTGTGGAAAGGGAGGGTGTAGCCTTTTGTCCATCTCTCTGTGTTCTGGTTACATACAGCTTTGCAGTAACGGAACAGTAGGTCGTCGAATTCCCTTGTCTTCTATACTTTTGGTGATATTTCATCAAGACTAGCAACTTTCCTGTTTTTAATTTTTGCAATTGCTACGTCGAATTCTTCTTGAATAAACTGTCCTAGTTTGATGTCTTTTATTAATAATTTTCATGATAGGTTTATCTGTAACTTTTGGGGATTTTCCGAGTAGATTCCAAGTAGAACATGGGTATTCATACTTGGCTTTTAGTCTAGCAATGGAGGTGCTTTTCTTTTTACACACTTCATTCACTGTTTTCCACGCTATTCGAGATTATCTATCTTCTACAGAATTTCAAATTTTGTTGATCTGGCCATGAATGTATTCTATTTGTTCTTTTTGATATGCATTAGTTAGCTCCCTTTGCGACTTCTTAAAATTCTAGGCGTGGGCATTATTTGGATTCCTTTTATTACTTAGGGATGCTGTTTTCACGTTGTCTCGTTTTTTCTTAACTGTTGATATCTCCCAGAGAGCTCTATGTTTGGCTCTTAGTTTAGTTGGAATGCATTCTGCTGTTGCTTCCATGTGGGCATTGACAAGTTCTCATATTCGTCATTTGGAATAAGTGTTTCGGATTTCTCCTGAAGAGCATCACATTTTTTTCTTAGTGTTAGCGTATATTTATTGCTAAAATATCTATTGTTAAGTAAGAACCAGTCATAATGTATGGTTTTGATTGTTTGCGTCGCATTCCTGCGTCGGGTCAGACGTATCTTTCCTGTAACTATTCGCTGGTCGAAAGACACACCTTCAAAAGAGGAATATGCCTCACAATTCAAAGCACTATAAATTCATTTCTTATTCATGAAAATGTAATCAATCTGTCCTTTAGAATTATTTGCGTAAGTCTAGGTCCATAGTTTCCCCTTCCTTTTCTGAAATTTAGTAATAAGGCATGTTAGTCCATTTTCAAGTAAGAAATCTGTTAGGTGTTCCCCATTTCTGTTTGACGAGTTATGTAAACTGAATTTGTTGTTTTTGTTTAGTATTTGAGAATACATGTCTCCACCGATGATTAGAACGTTGCGTTTGGGAATGGTACGTACAAGGGTGGACAGCTCGTTATAGAAGGTGATGAGGTCTGTTTCATTTCTAGTATTGGTTGAACAGTAGCAAGATATTATTGTAATACTGGGGTTGCTGTTAAACGTAAGTACCATCATTCTTAGGTTTCATTTTCTCGATGGTATTTAGTGATTTTAGGACGCGTGGACTGAAAAACATTCCTATACCACCTATGATGGCATTGACAGAGTTTTTCCATGCATATGCTGAGATAGATGTCGATCTTTTGCCAGTATCCTGGTATTTTATTTCTACTTTGCTATGATGGTATCTGTGTTCTTGTACGCAAACTATGTCTATATTATACTCTGCTGCAGACGCTGTCAGTTCAGGTAGTTAGCTTGTCTATTTAAAGTTCAAACGTTAAAGGTCGCTATATGTACAGTACCCGCTCGTTGGCCTAGAGGGTAGAGTGTTCGCCAATGTCCCGGGAGACCGGGGTTCAATCCCAGGTCGAGTCATACCAAAGACTTAAAAAATGGTACTTGATTTTTGTTTAATTTAATTTTTGTTTGTGTTCATGTTCTGCATCTGATTTTTCAAAAAAGTGGGGCCAGAGCCCCAACCTCAGCAGAATGCACCCTTTGTTTACCCGCGCGAAGGGCGATGCGGTTTAGACTCTCATTCAAATCATATATCCAAACTACATCGCCTTTCGCGTGGGTATTACGAAAATGTAAATTAGGTTTAGTTAATCTTGATTTCTTTTTTAATGGCATATCAACATTTGCGGGTTACCTAATGCCAAAACCATCCTTGTAAAAGAACTGTAGTTGTATTATTTAACCCATAACTAGTGAATAAAAGTGAGTTCATACCCTTCCCGTGGGCATTAGCAAAAAAGTAATCGTAATAGCATGACAAGAGTTCAAACTCGCTTACTACATTAGTCACAACAGTATGGTACCCCCCAGTTGTAAAAACGCAATAAAAATAAGGTTTTTCATGTGCATGTGTATGTACGAGGATCATTAAATAAGGTTCCAGACTTTTTTCGTATGGGCACTTTTATTGATAGTACACACATGAAACTCTAGTCCCCTTCGAAGTAATCTCCTCCGGCTGCAATGCACTTGTTCTACCGTTCCAACAACTTTTGGGACGCCCCATGGAAGTCCTCTTATGTGAGCGTGTCAGTGACCTTCGTCACAGCCTCTTTCATCTCCTCAATTGTCTCATAACGACAGCCTCTGAGTTTATCTTTATTGATAGTACGCATATGAAACTAGTCCCCTTCGAAGTAATCTTCTCCGGCTGCAATGCACTTGTTCTACCGTTCCAACAACTTCTGAAACGCCCCATGGAACTCCCCTTGTGTAAACGTGTCAATGACCTTAGTCACAGCCTCTTTCATCTCAACTGTCTCATAACGACAGCCCCTGAGCTTAGGGAATAACCAAAAGTCACAGCGAGCAAGTTCTGCACTATAGGGAGGCTGAGGAACTGTCTTGATGCCCATCTTGCTCAAATAGTCTGTTATAAGGATGGAGTTGTGGACTGGTGCATTGTCCTGCTGGAAATGCCACTGACCCGATTTGAAGAGTGCTGGCCTCTTCCGACGGAATCTCTTCCTGAACTTCCTTAAAACCTCAACATAGTAACCCTAACCCTTTGGCCAATCAACTCTGGTCTATTGACTTCCTTACTACTTCCACAGCTCTCATCACCCCTCACAGACTCCCTGCCTACTTGAATCTTTTATTCCACTTAAAAACTGATGCTCGATTCATGCAAGATGCCCCAAAAGCAGTCTGAGGCATTCCACACGTTTCTGTGGCATTTTTTCCAAGTAAAAAACAGAATTTTATTGCATATCGTTCTTCTAAAATGTCCTCACGTCCTGATTGCATTTTTGAAATTCACCAGCTGTGACAATCAGGTTTTAGTAGGGTGTATTCCAATTGCTGCTGTAGCTTTTCATTTGAACCTGAAATCATAAAAATTGGTCAGTCATCTCATAAGATGTATAGCAATAACATACTGAATTTTCAAGAGTCTACGACAATTTTAAATGCCTGTACAAAAAAGTCTGGAAACTTATTGAAGGCACCACATACGTGAGCAGCTAAATGCGTATGTAAATATACAAATCACTTGGCTTTTACGTTTGTTTTCCTTGTTTGGTTTAATTTCTTTTCTTTAATAGCATACCAACCTTCCTAGCTAATTAAATGCTAAAGGCATCCAAGTAGAAGAAAAGTAACCGTACAATTTAACCCATAGCTGGTGTGTGGATATTGGGGTTCATACTTTTCCCCAAGGGTATTAGTCCGAAAGTGAACTCATTCCTAACGATATCGCAGTCCGGGACGTTAGTGGCCCAGTCGGCTGGAGCTGCAGAATACACCGACTGCATCTCTGCAGAGGGGTAAGGCTACCCCAACGAGTGTCCTGGATACGACACCAAATGATCTGATGGTGAGGCTCCAGTAATGCTGGAGCTTTGGGAAATGCGGAGTACACCTTTATTGCCATCACTCCCAGGTCCACTCTAGTCCGGAGTGGTAGCACCTGATAGGATCCTATCTATGGGTTAAATAGTACTAAACAGTGTAAACCAAATTAAACTAAACCAAATTGTTTGTAATAGAACTGTTTTTCCATTTAACTCAATGTAAACAAAAACTGTTCTTATGCTAAACTGAATTGTTTGAAATAGAACTGTTTTAGACATTTAAAGTATGTACTTATATTTCACTGAATTATTTGAAATAGAACTATCTTGATATTTAAACTGCGTATTTTCCTAAACTGAATTGTGTGAAATAGAACTATTTTTACATTTACCTGTGGGTAGACAAAAAATGTAAGTAAGTAAAAAGTAAATCCGAAGGCTCCCTTTTCGATAGCTACTACACCAAGGTGTAGGGG
>CAUZXS010000705.1:265000-296027 GCA_963585895.1 Sepioteuthis lessoniana
CCCATAAGGAGTTGATATACTGTTGAAAAGAACAAAAAATAAATAATGAATAGTTACGTTTACAATTAAACAATACTGAGATGATTTATTGACTGAGCACTCAATTACGCTAAACCAGTTTCCAGTGTAAATTGAGGAAATGATAGAATTATTTTCAAGAGGAACTTGATTTTATTGCCACGCATAAGTGACAAAGATTGTCAGCTGTATCATATTCTAATTTATATCTTTCATTCTACACTCAACAAAAAAAAAAAAAATGGAAAAAAAAGAAAGAAAGAAAATGTAATAACATCAATCTAAATCAAATAAAACAAATAGAAAGAGCGATTTATGATAATTCAACTTCAATTTTTAATGGTTAATCAAGATTTTGAATAGGATAGTTTTTGGTTTTTATTGAGGCCAATGTCACAGATATCACTTGCAAATAAAAAAGAAACATTTTTTCTTTTTTTTTTTTGTGTGTGTGTGGGGGGGGGGGGTGTTAAGGTTAGGTTTGGGGTTAGGGTTCGCTCTAACGTCTGTCTTTCTGAAAAAAAAGGAGTAATGATTTATATCATTTACAATATTCGGACTAAAAAAACCTATATGATTTGGTTGAATGGTCAAACAAATGTCATTAGGTTTCTTCTTCTTCTTCTTCTTCTTCTTCTTCTTCTTCTTCTTCTTCTTCTTCTTCTTCTTCTTCTTCTTCTTCACATTATTCCTCCTCTTACTACTCTTTTACTATTTCTATTGGTCGTCACATTTTATTTTTAACAGCCAGGCAATCAAACATCTAAAGGAATTGATACGTCATTACACAAATAAACTAAACCAGAAGATAGATAGATAGATAGATAGATAGATAGATAGATAGATAGATAGATAGATAGATTTAATTTTCTCTTTTTTATCGGTAGGTTGGGGATATTAAAAAAAGACTATTATTATCACGATATTATTACACTTCTGTCGAAATATCCCAAAAGAGAAATCATTATTTATGCAATTCGAACTGGTAAAATGTCTGAAGGAATTGGAAATAAGAACACAAGTGGAGACCATCGAAAGTACAGCTTTATAATGATCAGCCTGAATACTGAGAAGAGTCCTGGAGATTCGGGGAGAATTGCTATCACTCAGATCGGCTAACGCTGGTGGGGAAAGACCTCAAAGGAGTAAAAAAATAATAGTAATAATAATAATAATAATAATAATAATAATAATAATAATAATAATAATAATAATGCATGAAAAAAGAATTTGCTATCTAGTAAATTTTGCCATTTCGGTGAACCCCAGAGTGAAAATAAAAGAAAGTGAAAAATAGACGAATACTTGGAACTTACCAGAGAAATAAAAACACTGTTGAACGTGAGGTTGACAGTGATACCAATTGTAGCTGGTACAGTCCCCAAATGTTTGGAAAAAACTGGAGGAACTGAAATCAAAAGAATCGAAACTATTCAAATGATAGCATTGCAAGATTCAGAGGAAGAATTGAAACCCTTGAATTTTTAAGATCGTTTAAACTACTCAGTGGAGTCCAGAAAACTAGAGATGACTTGTTGTCTCTTTGAATCCTGTGAAAGAACACCATTTAACACTGATGTGAAAAACTTGCGAGGATGGAAATAATAATAATAATAATAATAATAATAATAATAATAATAATAATAATAATAATAATAATCTCTATTTCTTAGATTATGTAAAAAAAAATCCCTCCCCGTCCCAATAATTAGAAGGCAGGAATCGAACTATTAGGGCAAATGAACGAATCTTTGCTGTGTGGTGTTCGAAGAAAATCGGGTCAGTAGAATTTCTTTAATTCTAGAAACATTTATTTTCCGTTACTCGAAAAATCTTTTGGTGAACTTTTGTATTTTAAATGAAGACTTTTTAATTCCCAAAATTATTTCCAGCTAAACTATTTCGAAATCACATAACAGAATTGTTTAAATTTACCGCGCTAAACTCTATATGGCTCATCTATGACTTCTCTCAGTTGGTGAAAAAATACATACCTGATATAATTTAAAGGCACTAAGTAAAACCGGAAAGACATCAGGAGCCTCATCTTCATTTCAGCTGAGGCTGGTCATATTTTGATAAGTCTCAAAGTAGGTAGGTAAATATAAACCATAGAGGGGATACAGGAAAACCTGAAACTAGTTCAGGTTAGTTCGAGAAATAAGGCAAAATAGCAAGATAATGGACTTTAACTAAGTCAAAAACTTAGACTGTGTGAGTTTTTTTTTCTTTTTTGTTACCTGCTGTTCATGAAGAATCGCTGTGACTGTTCTCGGTCACATCTGTGTCAGGCATGCAGATAATAAACAACCCCTGGTTTTGGTATAGCCACAATATACTACCCATAGTAACATAGTCAACATGGGAGAACCATTTGTCATCCTGCAAATGTTGGCTGTTCTTTTTTCAGGTACACGAATGACGATTTAAGGAACCACCACAATCAGAGACGTAAACGCAAAACATGGACTATGGAAGAAAAACAATTCACACTACACAACTATTTTAGGAACAACCCTTCACAAAGAGGATATAGGAGAAGAATGATAGAGATCTGGCCAGAATGTGCAAATTTTCAGACAACAAGCAAAGGACTTGCCGACCAACTTAGAACAATAATAAAGAAATGTTGGTTTTCTGACCTTGTAATACTAGAAATTCGTCAGAAAACACATAAACAAAATTATGATACAGTAACAGATACATCAAGTGGCGTCCAACAAAAGCAACCAAACGAAAATGAACTGCTAGCTTCGGAGAATAAAAATACCACACTACCAAACATTGCACAATCAAACAACTATAAAGAAACATTATCACAAGAACAAAAGATAAATCTAGAAAATGTACAGAGAATCATGAATAGTGAAAAGATTACTCTACCATCATTAAGAAACATAGAATGGAGAACACTTAAGATAGAAACGGAAAAAATAAATCAAATACTACTGTACATACCAACGAATAATATAACCGAGTTAAATGAACTAATCTATGCAGAAGCAAAATTAGTTTGTGAGAAAATTGGGATACCCTCAAAAAGCACGAAGAAAAATTCAAAAACAGCATGGGAAATTCGACTGGAAACGCAAATAAAATCTTGCGGAAACAGGCCAGAATGATGAAACAAAAGAGAGACGTTGAAATATGTGGGAACAGAAAGGAAAAGACGACGCCAGAAAAATAATACAACTTGAGGAAATTAACCAGAAAGTACTGGCGAAGGAAGGGAGATATTAAAGAGATATCGACAAAGGATAAAACAATACAGACAAAACAAAACTTTCCAAAACAACGAAAGAAAATTTTATCAACAATTGGGAGCGGGTGATATGAAAACATGCCAACAACCCGATGCCAAAGAAACCGAACGATTTTGGACTAAAATATGGCAACCAAAAAAACATGACGAAAGGGCTGAATGGATAAACAATATTACAAGAGAACTAGAAGGACTTGAAGAGGCCCCAAAACAGAAATACACATCGATCTACTCAAAACGACACTAAAAAGAATACCAAACTGGAAAACGCCAGGCCATGATGGAATACATGGTTTCTGGTTCAAAAAATTCACCTCCATTCACGACAGACTAGCACTAGAAGTGAACAGATGCTTACAAGGAGTACATGAACCAGACTGGATGACCAAATGAAAGACCTCACTGATCCAAAAGGACCCAAGCAAAGGAAATGCTCCAAACAATTACTGACCGATAACTTACCTACCAATGATGTGGAAAATACTAACAGCACAAATAAGAGAAAAGATTTACTACTCACTAACAAGCCGTGGATTGTTCCCTGACGAACAGAAAGGATGCCACAAAGGATCCAGAGGCACAGCAGAATTACTTCACATAGATCAACACATCCTGAATGAAAGGAAGACCAGACGGAAAAATCTAGCCACGGCCTTGATCGACTGCAAAAAGGCATATGATATGTTTCCAAAAAGCTGGATAATAAACTGCTTCAAAATATACAAAATATCACTTGAAGTCATAGACTTTATCGAAAAAACCATGAAGACCCGGAGAGTGGAGCTGACAGCAGGAGGAAGAAGCTTCGCTGAAATGAATATCCAAAGAGGTATTTTCCAAGGAGTGCACTATCTCCCTTACTATTCATAATAGCCAGAATGCCACTTAACCACATACTCAGAAAATGCACTGCCAGATACAAACTTAGCAGATCGCAACAAAAGATCAATCACCTAATGTACATGGATGACATCAAACTATTTGTAAAAATGGAAACTCATATACACGCCGTTAGAATATAGTCAGGACATAGGAATGGAATTCAGCATTGAAAAATGTGCCATGCTAGTCATGAAAAGTGGCAAACGACATATGACTGATGGAATGGAACAACCAAATCAGGACAAAAATAGAACGCCCAGAGAAAATGAAACCTCCAAATACTCGGGTATCTTGGAGGCTGACACCATCAAACAAGTGGAAATGAAAGACAAAATTCAAAAAGAATAACTCAGGAGAACTAGAAAACTACTCGAGACGAAACTCTCTAGCAGAAACCTCATCAGATATTCGGGATCCTTTCTCAAGTGGACTAGAGATGAACTTAAACAAATGGATCAAAGAACAAGAAAACTAATGACCATGCATAAGGCATTACATCCCTGAGATGACGTCGATAGACTATATGTATCTAGAAAAGAGGGAGGAAGAGGACTTGCCAGCATTGAAGACAGCATTGACGCATCCATACAACGGCTTGAAGGCTACATAGAAAAACACGAATGATGACAGAACCGATACCGGCAACACGATAGACGATAGAATGACAATAATTAGGAAACAAAAATGGGGAAAAACAACTTTATGGCCGCTATAAACGACTAATAAACACCATCTCACACGAGAAAAACCTGGATCTGGCTAAGAAAAGGTAACCTTAAGAGAGAAACGGAATCTCTCCTAATAGTAGCACAGGACAACGCAATTAGAACCAATCATCAAAGCGAAAATAGACAAGACGCAACAAAATAGCCAATGTAGACTATGCGGTGACAGAGACGAAACGATCAATCACATATTGAACGAATGCAGCAAATTAGCACAGAAGGAGTATAAGACGAAACACGACTGGGTCGGCTAGGTGATCCACTGGGAAATGTGCAAGAAATTTAAATTTGACCACACTAACAAATGGTATATGCACAACCCAGCACCTGTCAAAGAAAATAATACACATAAACTCCTCTGGGACTTTGACATACACATGGATAACCTAATCTTGGCCAGAAGACCAGACCTTATAATAATTAACAAAAAAAAAAAAAAAAAAAAGAAAAATTGCAAAATTGTCGACTTTGCTGTCCCAGATGACCACAGAATAAAACTTATAGAATGTGAAAAGAAAGATAAGTACCTCGACCTTGTTAGAGAATTGAAAAAGCTGTGGAACATGAAAGTGACGATTTTACCAATTGTGATCGGTACTTTTGGCACAATAACTAAAGGATTATTAAAAGGCCCGGAGGACTTTTAAGTTGGTGGACGGGTAGAGACTATCCAAATGACAGCATTGCTGAGAACGACCAGAATACTGAGAAGAGTCCTGGAGACTTGAGGAGACTTGCTGTCACTCAAACTCCAGTGAAAAACCATCAGCTAATACTGATGTTAAAAACTCTAAAGGAGTAAATATTATTATTGATAATAATAATAATAATAATAATAATAATAATAATAATAATAATAAATATGGAGCCTTTTACTGCAAATAATTTTGGCCGCAAAGGATTGATATGCTCACTGGCATATAACTTATCATTTATAGCTTTGTTTCCTTCAAGGATATGACGAATGTATTTTTGCCATCGGCCCTGCCTCTCCTGGCTGCCACTCTAATGTATTGCCTTCCTTGTGTTCTGCCGCGCGAGGTACCGAATCTCCGCTGACAATACATCATTCTCACCGCCCCCCCCAATCTCTTCACGTCCATGCCATCCTCACTATACCCCATCTCCACACACATACGTACACGGAGGCAAATGAATGCGTACGAAGCCGTGTGATGGTGTAGGTTCGGGGCAAAAATGTCCTCTTGGACATGACCGCAGATTTACGAACAAGCCGTGCCGGTCAAACAAACAGATTCGTAATGGTCGACAAAATATAACGCACTCTATTCTTTCCAAAGGTAAATGCGAAGGGTTATTCTGTGGCATTGTTATTGCTCCGTCTCATAACAATAAGGCTGTACCATCAGATAACAAACACTATCGACAAAAAATATTAACGACGACAACGACAGCACCCCAAAAATAATAATAAAAGTCAGATAACACAATACTATCGACAAAAACAGCAGCAACAACAACAGCTCCCACATGATAATAATAATAATAATAATAATAATAATAATAATAATCAGATAACACCATAATATCGACAAAAACAGCAACAACAAAACAACAGCACACAAATAATAATAATAATAATAAGTAGTAAGTAAAGTTGGCGACTGTAGTCGAGGGCGACCAGAAGGCTCCCTTTTCAATAGCTACTACACCAAGATGTAAGGGAGGGCGCAACTCCTTTCCTTGGATTGCTCCACTTTACCCTTGATACGTACCTTATATTGCTGAGTGTTAAGCAAGGAGGTATGAAGTACCATTTTTAAAGTCTTTGGTATGATGCGACCTGGGATTGAGCCCAGGTTTTCCGGACCATTGGCGAACACTCCACCCACTAAGCCACTAATAATAATAATAATAATAAACACCAATGGGGCTTTGACATACACACGGATCACCTATTCTCGGCCAGAAGACCAGACCTAATAATAATCAACTAAAAAAAAAAGAGAAATCGCAAAATTGTCGACTTTGCTGTCCCGGCTGACCACTGAATAAAACTGATAGAAAGTGAAAAGAAAGATAAGTACTCCAACCTTGCTAGGGAACTGAAAAAACTATGGTACATAAAGGTGACAATTATACTAATTGTGATAAGTGTTCTGGTACAGTAATTAAAGGGTTATTAAAGGGACTGGGGGACTTGGAAGTTGGCGGACGAGTGGAGACCATCCAAACTACAGCATTATTGAGAACGACCAGAATACCGAGAAAAGTCCTGGAAACTTAAGGAGACTTGCTGTCACTCTGTCTCCAGTGAAAGACCATCAGCTAACGCTGATGTGAAAAACTCTAATGAGTAAATAATAATAATAATAATAAAAGACTGGCTCTGAAAATGAACAGATGCTCAGAAAGGAATTGCTCCAAACAATCATAGACCCATAACGAGCCTACCAGTGATGTGGAAAATACTAATTGCACAAATTTGAGAGATTTACAACTCGTTAATAAATCACGAACTGTTCCACAAGGAAAAGGAAGGATGCCACGCGGAAACTAGAGGAACAGGAGATCTACTATACATTGATCAACATATAATGAAGGAGATAATGCTTGTATGAAAACTCTCAAATAATAATAATAATAATAATAATCAGACCTAACAGTAATCAACAAAAAAGAAAGAAAAATTGCAAAATTGTCGACTTTGCTGTCCCAGCTGACCATAGAATAAAACTGAAAGAAATTGAAAAGAAGGATACGTACCTCAACCTTGCTAGAGAATTGAAAAAACTATAGAACATGAAGCTGACAATTATACCAATCGTGATTGGTGCATTTGGTACAGAAACTAAAGGACTATTAAAGGGATTGGAGGACTTGGAAGTTGGAAAACGAATGGAGACCATCCAAACTACAGTTAGTGAGATCGGCCAGAGTACTGAGAAGAGTCCTGGAGACTTGAGGAGACTTGCTGTCACTCAAACTCCAGTGAAAGACCATCAGCTAACGCTGATGAGAAAAACTCTCAAGGAGTAAATAATCTTGGCCACAAGACCAAACCTTATAATGATCAACGAAAACAAAGGGAATTAGCTAAAATGTGGACTTTGCTGTCCCGGCTGACCACGGAATAAAATTGTGAGAAAGTGAAAAGAAGGATAAATACCTGTACCTTACTAGGGAATTGAAAAGACTATGGAACATGAAAGTGACGATTATAGCAATTGTAATTGGTGCTCTTGGAGGTTCCACTGAAGAATTAATAAAGGGACTGAAGGACTGGGAAATAAGAGGATGAGTGGAGACCATCCAAACTACTGCCTTATTGAGATTGGCCAGAATACTGAGAAGAGTCCTGGAAACTTAAGGAGACTTGGTGTCACTCAAACTTCAATGAAAGACTATCAACTAACGCTGATGAGAAAAACACTCAAAGAGTAAATAATAATAATAATAATAATCAGATAGCACAACGCTATCTACAAAAACAACTACAACAATACCAGAACCCACATAATAATTATGATAGTTATTATAATAAAAAATCGGCATGAAAAAGTGTGCCATGCTTATGAAATGTGGAAAAAGAGAAATAACGGAAAGAATAAAAAAGCAAATTAGGGAAGCATGGGAACTCTTGGAGAGAAGGAAAATTACACGTACTGTGAATACTGGAAGTAAAGAGAGATAGTAGAAAAAATAAGAAAAGAGTACCCCAGAAAAACAAGAAAACTCCTCGAAAGAAACCTCTTGAGAAGAAATATCATATAAATAATAAATACCTGGACAGTTCGCTTGATAAGCTTCTAAGGACCATTCTTAAAAGCAACAAGGGAGGCTCTCAGGAAATGGACCAAAGAATAAAGAAAATAATGATTATGCACAGAGCTTCATTTATGTCCGAGAGATGATTGTAGTCAATATGAAATGGAGGAAGAAGACTCCCTAGAATTGGCGCTGGCGAAGGTGCATCAATACAAGGACTCCTTAAAAAGAGCAAAGTTATCCTTATGCACAGAGCTTCACTTACACCCGAGAGATGATATAGACAATATGAAAAGGAGGAAGAAGACTCGCTAGCATTGGCGCTGACGTAGGTGCATCAACACAAAAACTCCTTTAAAAGAGCAAAGAAACTAATCATTATGCACAGAGCCTCACTTACATCCGAGAGATGATATAGACAATATGAAAAGGAGAAAGAAGACTCCCGAGCATTGGGGCTGCCGTAGGTGCATCAATATAAGGACTCGTTAAAAAATGCAAAGAAAGACTATATGCAGCTGCAGTAAGAGTAATGATAACCTAAAAACAAGCAGAAAAGTGATTGAAAATACAGAATAGAAATAGGAAGAAAAACAAATATGTGGATACTTCAAGATGAAAACTGATGAGATTGAACTGGAAAAGATCTCGACATGAATAAGAAAGAGGAAACTTGAAGAGTAAAATTGAATCTCTGTTAATAGCAGAAGAAAATAACGCAATAAAGACGATTAAAAGCGCAAATACAAAAATAGCATGAGAATGTTATGTGGAGATAAACTGATATATATATAGATAGATAGATAGAGAGAGAGAGAGAGAGAGAGAGAGAGAGAGAGAGAGAGAGAGAGAGGAAACAGTTAATCATCTGGTAAGTGAATGCAGCAAACTAGCACAAAAAGGAGTGCAAGACTTGGCACATCTGCATGAGGGGAGGTGATCTACTGGGAATTATGCAAGAGATTTATATTTGATTGGTTATTTGTTTGGGTTTTATGGTATATCAACCTTTGTAGGTTATTTAATGACAAATCCATTTTTGTACAAATAAAGTTTTATTTCTAACAATTCAGTTTAGCATAAGCACACAGTTTAATTGTCAAAAACATTTCTATTTTAAGCTATTCAGTTAAGTCAAACAGTTATAATTCAATCAATTCTAATTTAAACAATTCAGTTTAGTATTATTTTTTACTCATAGTCAAATGGCAAACAGTTTTACTTCAAAGAATTCAGTTTAGCGAAAGCCATTGTTGAAGAAAAACAACAATGGTGGGGTATATAAAGAGGTTCAAAACCTTTCCCAAAAGTCTGAAAGCGAATGCAACAGCGTGACTGGAGTTCGAACTTGCTTACATTGATGTCACAATCCAACACGTTAACCATTAACTGTCAGTAAAAAAAATCTGTACTTATACTAAACTGAATTAGTTGAATTAGAACTGCTTGACTAAACTGAATAGCTAGAAATAGAAATCTTTTTCACAATTAAACTGTACTTACATTTAAATTGTGTACTTATGCTAAACTGAATTGTTTGAAATAAAACTATTTTTATAAAAATGGACTTGGCGTTAAATAACCTACAAAAGTTGATATTCCATAAAAACCCAACCAACCAGCCAACCCGATGAGAATTCATTCCAGAGAGAGAGAGAGAGAGAGAGAGAGAGAGAAAGAGAGAGAGAGCGGGAGGGGTTCTTTGTTAAATAGTATATCAACTTTCGTGCGTTACTTAATGTCAAAGAAATCTTTTAGAAGAACAATAGTGATATTATTTAACCCATAGCTGGAGGGAAAAGAGGGTTCATGCCTTTCCCAAGAATATTTGCTCGAATTTGAATGTAATAACCTCACTAGAGTTGGAACATTTTTTTATGTGTATAATATGGAAATATTTATTTCCAATTCTATGTTGTGTAGTATTAATGACAAATCGGAAAAATTTTTAGTAAAAAATGTTTATTTTTATTGAATATGTTTCGCTATATAACATCGCATTTTCAACGGTAAATGGGAAAAGGAACACCGTTAAAAATGCGATGTAATATAGCGAAACATGTTCGGAAAAAAATAAACATCTTTTACCAAAAATTTTTCCGATTTGTCATTAATACTACATAATATATATATATATATATATATATATATATATATATATATATATATATATATATATATATATATATGAAGAGAACGAGAGGTTTACTTTCTTTGTTTAATGGTATAGCAACCTTTGTCGGTTACTTAATGCCAAAAGCATTCCTTTACGAGAACAATAGCAGCGTTATTTAACTTATAACAGGGAGATAAGAGAGCTCATGCCTTTTCTCAAGGTATTAATTTAAAAGTGAACTTACTAGCGCGATTGGAGTTCGAACTCAAAGAAAGAAAGAAAGAATATGGACACGAAGAAAGATGGAATTTAAGAAAGATAAAATTTTAAAAAAAGAAAGATTGAAAGAGAAGGCAAACGTAAAAAAAAATGTTTTAAAAAAAAGGTAATTAAGAAAAGTTTTGGTTTGGCAAAGAAAGACTTTTACTCGATCTACAAGAAAAACAGAATAGAAATAAATCATTTCACAACACCTCGTATTCTAGATTGCCAAGAGTATGACACAAAACTGTATCCGATGTTAAGGCACCAGTTCTCTTTGGAGTCCCTTTTCATTGCTATAACTTCCGGGTCCGCTCTGATGCAATTATGTAGTTTCATATATGGGAACAAATATTCAGAGGTGCCCGTGGTGTAATGGTTATCGTCGTAGTAAATGGACACGATGACATGAGTTCAATTCCTTGACGAGACAGCATTTCACATAGCCTTGGGAAAGGTATGAATCCAGTTATTCTCCCTTCAGCTATGGGTAAATAGTAGGGCAGACTAGGTTCTTCAGCCTTGGTGTGGCAACTAGTCTAGGAGAAGGAAAACTCTGTATTCAAACCTGTTAAACTCCGCTTAAAAAAATTGACCTTATGTCATATCCTGCCCGAGCGGAGAGGTTGGTAAATATATATATATATATATATGGAAACAAATAGATCTGCTTGAAAATTGTTCGCATTCGATTAGAATT
The DNA here is from genome assembly GCA_963585895.1 of Sepioteuthis lessoniana. Taxonomy (NCBI): domain Eukaryota; kingdom Metazoa; phylum Mollusca; class Cephalopoda; order Myopsida; family Loliginidae; genus Sepioteuthis; species Sepioteuthis lessoniana. The sequence continues at coordinate 276,694 of CAUZXS010000705.1, forward strand.
TGAGAAAAAAAAATTTGCTGGGGTGGTAGAATACACCGACTGCTACTCTACAGAGGGGTAAGACTCTTCAAACGAGTGTCCTGCATATGACATTAAATAATCTGAAGGTGAGGTTCCAGTAATGCTGGAGCTTTGGGGAATGCGGAGTACCTCTTCATTGCCATCGCTCCCAGGTCCACTCTGCCCGCATTAGTAGTACCTGATTAGGTCCTATATATAGGTCAAACAGAACTAAACTGCGTACTTATGCTAAACAGAATTGCTTGAAATAGAACTGTTTTTACTTTTAAACTGTGTATTTATGCTAAGCGGAATTATTTGAAATAGAACTGTTTTTTTAAATTGAAACTGTGTACTTATGCTAAATTGCATTGTTTGAAATATAACCGTTTATATGTATAAAAATGGATTTGGCATTAAATAACCTACAATGGTCGATACGCTATAAAACCCAACCCAACCAAACCAAACCAAACAAAAAAAAAAGCTTTTAAGAAGCAACTGTATGAAAATGTAAATATAAACGCGATTCCTTAACTTTTTGGTATAAAATAACCCTAGACTGGTTGACATGCCCTTAAAATCAATCAATCCAGCTGTATTCAAGGAAATGGAGAACAGCTTTCAGAGCAGTGGGTACATAGGTTGGCAAATCCACCTAACATTGAAATTTGATGCTCTGCTATCAATTTTATGTTAATTTCCTCGCCATTTGTCCTTGTGACGAACTAAATTTAAGCCGAATAAATATCTACATCGTGAAATCACGTTAAACATCGTGAAATCACGTCAACAGAGTGCGAGATTTGTAAAGGAAAATGTAAGACGCAAAAGACTAATAAACTCAAATTATTTGAAAAGAAAACAAAAGAAAAATAAATTACTAAAACATGAATAAAAACAAAATTTGCCAAATAATCTTATCATATCCAATAGCCATTCTTGACGTGGAAGGACTATATTAAAATTCCAACAGTAACCGACAGCTTCGTTTGTTATTGCAAAGAGCCATTGTTAAAAGTTGATAGGTAGCGTGTACCGCCTCTAGGCAAGAGAAGAAGCAGTCATAAGGACAAAAAAAAAAATGGGAAAGAAAAAAGAGGGAAGAAAAAAGAAAAGAGATTGAAGAAAGAGAAAGAAAGAAAGAGGGATGGAGGGAGAGAGGCGGGGGAATAAAACAAGGAAGAATGAAGCAGGCAAGGAGGTGTAATGTAGATTAAATAAGTTGAGTTCTGAAGTGTGAATTGAAGAGAAAGAAAAGAAAAAGAAAGAAGAAAAGACAAGAGATTTAACAATGAAAGAAAAAGTGAAAAAAAAACGAAGGAAATTATAGTGAAAGAAAAAGCAAAAATAAAAAAGGAAGAAATCAAAAATGTAAAAATGAAATTAAAAGAAAGAAAGAAAAAAGAAAGAAGATATAAATAAAAATCACAAAGTATATAAAAGAAAGAAAGAAAGAAAGAAAGATTATAAGCATAAAAATGAAAGCGAATGTTAAAAACATGAATTGAAGGAAAGAATGAAAAAGTATAAATATTGAAGGAAATACAAAAATAAAAATGAAAAGAAAGAAAGATTATAGGCATAAAAATGAAAGAGAATATAAAAATAAAAATGAATTGAAGGAAGGAATGAAAGAATATAAAAACTGTAGGAAATACAAAAATAAAAATTAAAAGAAAGAAAGAAAGAAAGAAAGAAAGATGTGCATTCAATTCCACAAATAATCCCATTAAGGGAAGAGCCAAAGAAAGGAGAAAAAAAGAAGCCTATGTGGTGAAAAGACGATGAATTTGTTAATCAGGAGGAGAATAGAAGGATCGCCAACCTAGATGAAGAGTGATAAAGCACGGGAGACAACCTGTTTTACGGAGGCCATTTTGTGCCACTGGCCTCAGGCCTGTCATCATCTATCTTCAGAGGTGTAAAAATAAAAATCCTTCTGCCCAGCGGCCAATCAACCTCTTCTATTTGTAAAGATATGATTCATCAACCTCTTGTTTGTTGCAGCCCAGCTTGTCACTAAAACATCTTTTAGTCATCTCTCTCTCTCTCCCCACTCTTTCTATCTTTCTTTCTTTCTTTCTTTCTTCTTTTCCAAATTTTCCTTTCTTTTTTATGTGTATGTACCTGTGACTTCTCCTTATTCTTTTTTCTTTATTCGTCTGTCCTGTAACTGACCCCCTTCTTCTTTCTTTCTGCTTTCTTTCTGCTTTCTTTCTTTCTTTTTTCTTCTGACTTCTCACCTTCTACACCATCAGTTTCTTCTTCTTCTTCTTCTTCTTCTTTATAGGTCTGTCCTATAATTGATCCTCTTTCTTTCTTTCTTTCTTTCTTTCTTTCTTTCTTTTGCTGGTATATCTCTATGACTTATAACCTTCTTTCTTTGTTTCTCCTCTTTGTCTGTCCTTGTGTCTTCTAACCTTCTACATCATCAGTCTTCTTTCTTTTGTCTGTCTTCACTTTTAACAAAATTTTCAATACCCCCCCTCTCTCTCTCTTTCTCCCTCTCTCTCTCTCAGTTATTTCCTTTTCTCTTTAGTTCTTTTTTTATCCCGTAATGACGAAAGTAATTAAGTGGTTGATGGAGTGAAGACATTTAAACAAAACTAGACAAAAGAAATAGATGACCTGCCGCACGAAATGTCTCCTCACGAGACGAACCACGACCTAAAAGATATATTTATATATATAAAAAAAAAAAAAGATCCCTCTCTATCCCTTCTATCCCCTCCACCACACACCTTGGTCACTATTCTTACAACCGTCATCCGCGTGCACACATCGAAGATCCAACTTAACCCCACCCACGGCTGATACATCCTAATCAAGCGAGACCCCTTGCTTACCTCTTTAACTTCCGCTTTTTATCTGCCGCCGCCATGTTGTGGAATGTCATCTGAGAAGCACAAGGCATGGGTCTGCTTTTTTTTTTTTTTTTTTTTTTGCAAATAAAGGAGCGACAGGGCATTACGTGCAAAGAAAGGATGTTGTTAGAGTTTCACGTGACTCGAGCAAGATGGCTTCCGGCACGAACACAAATAGGAAGGATTAATCTCTTTCTTATCTACACCTAACCCAATTGCCATTATTTTCACCTTGCTTCAATCTAGCTTTCTCTATGCTTCCCTCTTCTCTTTCTTCTCTTTCTTTTTCTATTATTCTTTCCACCCTTTCTTTTCTTTGTTGCTTTCTCTTTCTGTTTCCTTATCAACGCAATAGAACGTTGTCTCTTTTATATCTTTCCTTTCCCCACTTTTTCTTGAATACTCTCTTTACATCGATTTCTGATTCGTTTTTCTTTCACATGATATTTTATGCCCTCTTTCTCATTCTTCAATCATTTTTCATCAATTATTTCTTTTATTTTTCTCTTTTTCGGATATTTTTTCTTTCATTCAGTTTATTCCTTCCAACTTTCTTTCTTTTTTCTTTCAATACACTCCTGCCTATAATTCTCTGTCCTCTTTCATTTTATGCTAATTCTTCTTCCTTTACTTTTCTTTCTTTACTCCATTACTCCATTCATAATTCATTTCTTTCTTGGATGTCTTGCGTCGTATAATGATGTGCAAATAAGGCAAACACACGACCCATAATGCATTGAAATCCTACTGAGCTCTTATACTCCTGGCCGTGTGCCTGACAAGGCTAAGTTTTTCAAATATTTTCCTTCCTTATCTTTCGCCATTTTATCCATCATTTTTCTCTTTTCTTTCATTTTCAATCCATTATTTCTTTCTTTCTCTTTCTCTTTTTCTTTTTTCGTTATTGTATTTATAATTCATCAATTCTCTTTCATTTTCAACTCATCATTTCTTTCTTTCTTTCTTTCTTTCTTTATTTATTTATTTATTCATTTATTTGTGTTTTTTCACCTTTAACATCATCAATCCTTTTCTTCATTTCTTTCTTTTCCTTTTCTTTTTCTTTATTTTGTTTTTGTCAGTCCCTATGACTTCTTTCTTTCTTTCTTTCTTTCTTTCTTTCTTTCTTTCCTTTTGTTTTTCTGTACTTTTCTACATTATCAGTCTTCTTTCTTTTTGTCTTTTTGTCTTTCTTTTCTTTACTTTTCTTTTAATTTTTCTTTATTTTATCTGTTCCCCTGACTTCTTCTTCTTCTTCTTCTTCTTCTTCTTCTTCTTCTTCTTCTTCTTCTTCTTCTTCTTCTTCTTCAACCTTTCTTTGCTGCTTTGTTTCTTTCTTTTGTATGTCTTTCCATGTAATTTCTTACCTCCTCCTCCCCCTGAACTTCTTCTTCTTCTTCAACCTTTCTTTGCTGCTTTGTTTCTTTCTTTTGTATGTCTTTCCATGTTTTTTCTTACCTCCTCCCCCCCTTTACTTCTTCTTCTTCTTCTTCTTCTTCTTCTTTCTTCAACCTTTCTTTGCTGCTTTGTTTCTTTCTTTTGTATGTCTTTCCATGTAATTTCTTACCTCCTCCTCCTTCTCCTCCTCCTTCTCCTCCTCCTTCTCCTCCTTTACTACTTCTTCTTCTTCTTTCTTTTGGCCTCATTTTCTATTCCAATTCAATTGATTCTATTTGCATTTTACCGCCACTCATTTCAAATCTTTACTCCTTTCTCCTTCTCCTCCTGCTCCTCATCCCCTCCTTCTTTTCCGACGCTTTTTTTCAGTCCACTTCTCATGCAATTTCTTTTTCATCTTTTTTCTTATCCTTTAACACATTTCTTCATCCTCTCTTTCCTTTTCTTATTTTCTTTTGTTTTATTTATTTATTCCCATCGAATTATTTTTTTTTCTTTTTCTTCACTGTTTTTCACTCCATCTTCCGGCTCTCTCTCTCTCTCTCTCTCTCTCTCTCTCTCTCTCTCTCTCGCTCTCTCTCTCTGTGTCTTTGCATAAAAAACGATTTTTAAAAGTAATTAAAAATGATGAAAAGATAATATCAATCAAAAGAGTAGTTTGTCCATCTCAGTCTCTTGATCTTAACATTATAAGGATCCCTTTGAATTGAAATAAAGTCATAAAGAGAATTATATCCCTGAGACTTTCCGTTTGACTGCGATTCTTGGACAGACACGTACACTATATTCGGGATAGTAGTATAAATAATTTTGAGATTATGCACAGATTTGAAATGGAAAATAAAATAAATTTTACAAAAATAACCTATTTCAAACGACGTCTTGATTAGGAAAATAAACTTTATCCGTTGGAGAAGTTCAAGTTCTTGGATCACCCCAAGGTTGCCATTACTTCCAGATACACACTGTCCTGCAGTGTTAGTACTTGTTAGAGTCCTGTCAATGATTCAAATGGATTTGTTCGTAAATATCAATATTAGGATTACCTGAAGCCATATAGCTTGACGCAAATTATTTCACTCCTTTAAGAGCTTTTCCGACCAGCGTTAGCTGATGGTCTTTCACTAGGATTTGGGTGACGGCAAGTCTCCTCGAGTCCCCTGGCCTTCTCAGTAAAATTGCCAGTCTTAATAATGCTTTAGTCTGGATGGTCCTCTGATTTCTAAGTAATCTAGTTCCTTACCAATCTTTCGGGGATTCTTCCAAGTGACAATTGGTATCACTGTCACCATGCTATTGGTATTACAATGGGTATCATCGTTACCTTCATGTCCCATAGTTTGTTTGTTTGTTTGTTTGTTTGTCTCTCACAAGGTCAAGATATTTATCTCTATTTTCACTTTCTTGATTTTCTTTTGTGAGTTTTTTCCCATCAGCGAGTCTCCTCATATCTCGAGGACTATTCTTAGTATTCTGGCCGATCTTAACAATCCTGTAGTTTGTATAGCCTCCACCCGTCCTCTTATTTCCAAGTCCCCCATTCGCTGTACCAATCCTTCAGTAGCAGTACCAAGAACACCAATCACGATTGGTATAAACGGCACTTTCATGTTCCACAGTTTTTTCGATTCTCTAGCAAGGTCGAGGTACTTATCCTTCTTTTCTCTTTGTTTCAGTTTTACTCTGTGTTTAGCCAGGACAGCAAAGTCCACACTTCGGCAATTTCTCCCCTTTTTGTTGTCTATTATTACGTCTGTTCGTCTGGCCAATATTATGTGATCCATTTGTATTTCAAAATCCCAGAGATGTTAAAGCGTATTATTATTATTATTATTATTATTATTATTATTATTATTATTATTATTATTATTATTATTCAACTTATTTGAGAATTTTCCGCATCCCTTTATTAATCTTTCGGTGGCTTAACCAAGAACAGCAATTACAATCGCTATCATCGTCTCTTTTATGTTCCATAGTTTTTTCATTTCCCAAGCAAGGTCCAGGTATTTATCTTTCTTTTCACTTTATCTAAATTTTACTCTGTGGTTAGCAGGGACAACAAAGTCCACAATTCTTCAAGTTTTTTCTTTCGTTTTTTTCTTTTTTTTTTTTTTGTTGTTGATTATTATAAGGTCTCGTAGTCTAGCCGAAGTAAGATGATCCGTATGTATGTCAAAGCCCCAGAGGAGTTTGTGCGTCTCATTTTCCAGGGCAGATGCTGGGTTGTACATTTTTTCGTTTGGTGAAATTTTAATTTCTTCACAATTCCCTGTGGATCACTTTGTCAACCTAGTTGTGTCTAGTCTTATACGTTTTCGTGCTAATTTGCTGCATTTGCTTATTATGTGACTGATTGTTTTATCTCTATCACCACATAACCTACATCTGCTGTTTTGTTGCGTCTTATTTATTCTTGCTTTGATATGATTACTTCTTCTTCTTCTTCTTCTTCTTATTATTATTATTATTATTATTATTATTATTATTATTATTAAACAGAAATAATTTCTTGAAACCGTATAATTGTTTATAAATTATTTGTATTGAATACTTGAAACCATAAAAGTGTATTCAAATTATTTGAATTAGGAATAGTGATAATTGTTTACAAATAATTACCATTAGTTACGTATAATCATATAATTACTTATAAATAAATAAAAAAACTGATGTCAACCTTAAATAACCAAAAAAGTGTTGACATGCCGTAGAACCAACTACCAACTATTTCAAATGAGAAGGCTGACTTGTTTTTTGAATCACCTGTTGCAGATTGTTGAAAATGTTTCTAGTCAAAAACTTGCATTCAGTGGATGGATGAAGTCGTTGGAGTACAACGCAGAATAATTTTTTATTTATATCATCATCCAGTGTAATGAGGGTTGCTTTGCAAGAACAGTTTGTAACACGTTACATTTAAATACTTCGGGGGGGGGATGTCTTCGTGGTGTAATGGTTAAAGCGATGGACTGAGGAATTGAAATATGCGAGTTAGGACTCTAGTCACGCTATTACGTTCACTTTCGGACAAATACCCTTGAGAAAGGTAGAAACCCCCTTATCCTCCCAGCTATGGGTTAAATAGTACCACTACTGTTATTCTAGAAAGATGGCTTTGGCATTAAATAACCTACAACGGCCGATATGCTATTAAACAAAGAGACCAAATACTTCGATTATTCTCATACCATAATTTACAACAATTACATTCATTCTAGAGATAGATATAATACACACACACACACACACACACACACACACACACACACACACACACACACACACACACACATTCTCTTTCTCTCTCTCTCTCTCTATATATATATATATATATATATATATATATATCTTAGATAGAGTGATTGAAATAAGTTGATTAAGATAGATACATACATACATTATCGCAGATATAAAACTATTCATCTTACAATTTTATAATAAAGCAGAGATACAAGAATTTTATTATTTCTAGTAGAATATCATCGAATGAAAATTTCATTTATAAATATTACAGCTCTGAAAATCTACAGTCAAAATATGAAGATGTAGCAATACACGCTTTTATGTATTTATGTAATTTTCCAAAAATATAGCCATTTTTGGTTACATAGTTTCAAAGCTGTTGAGTTTTGTAAAAGTAATATTTGACAATATCCATTTCGATTGCATAATTTTCCATAAGAAATAATAAAATCTTCGTATATTCAGTTGGTACGAAAAAACTAACTTTTTATATAACATGGTACATCCTAAAAATCTGCAAAAAAATACCCACCTCTTCTACATTCGGAGAAAACACAACATAAGGAGTTCCCAAATACAAAAATAAACGATAGAAAATAAGTGATATAATTATAGAAGGTAAATTCTATACCTTGAAAAATTCGGAAACCAAATTCAAAATAAATAAAAACTTAAGCAGCAACTCAAAAAACGTATTCCACATAATTGATGTGGCAAACGCAAAGAAATATACATTGGGTCAACACAGGGACTTAATACAAGGACATCACTTCTCTTGAGTAATATCAAAATAGAAGAAAACAGAAAATTAAATTTTTCGAAACAACTATACCAATGTAGCAGTGGTAAATTTAAAATTATGCCAATTTATCAAACCAACGACTACACGCTACTTCAAATAAAGGAAAGAAATTTTATAGATAAATTTAAACCAAAGTTAAATAAAACATAAATCGTACACACACAAACGGAAATAAACACACACACGCACACACACACATATATATATATATATATATATATATATATATATATATATATATATATATATATATATATATATATATACAAAACATAAGTAATTAAAAACCATTCAAACTACAAACCCGAGTAAATTAAAATCTCCTTGAATACCCATTAAGTGGACATTATGCCGTACATGTTCTCAGACGAAAGTACCAAGCTGGAAACATACACACACACACACACACACACACACACACATATATACATATATATATATATATATACAAACATACATAGACATGTGTATACAGGAAAAAAAGGGAAAGAGCTACCAGTAAATTTAAAACCACACATCTCCACACACAAAAAATTCCCCAAGACACACACACACACACGCTGAGGAGAAAAATAACTATTACTGAAACCCAAAACCACTTCAACGCACGCGCACATACACACGCACAACGATAAACATACCAAATATGAAAGAGGTGTAAAGCAGACTAAAGTAAACACACTCTAAGAAAAAGGGAGAATAACCACAATGTAAAATCCGCTCAAACCAACAGAAAAGCATACAAGCTGCAAACAAAAGCGAGTCCAAGTCTCATTGAGTACCCCATTAACAAGGCCTTGTGTCACATATGTTCTCTGACGAAAGCAACAAGCTGGAAACATATAAAAAATATTAACACGTATATAAAAACAAAATGAATAAATTTTAAAAAATACTAATCTCTTCGTGGACCTATTTTAATATATATTTTTATACTTTCTTTGGCCCTATAACAAACATTTATATATATATATATATATATAAGCAATACTGCTTCTATATATACATATATATATATATATATATATATATATATATATATATATATATATATATATATATGTATATTAGCAATATTGCTTGTCACTGATTCACTTTGTGGGTTTGTGGCCAACCAAGTGCAATGTAATTTGGAGAGTGCTCAATATCTGTGATAGAGCTATCATATACTAATAATAAATAAATATATATTAGATTTTATATATCTAATGTCATGGAAGTTTGTCAGCAACTTTACAAACAACAATAGTCAAGCAGATAAGGAAAGAAAATGAAGAAATAAAAAAAAATCGAAAAATACACTCAAAAACTATTAGAATTGTGTACAAATCTTTAGGTATATATATATATATATATATGAAATCAATTGATTTTCATACAAAAAATATAAATTCTGTGCAAAAAATAGACCCGAGAAGCTGTGATTTTTGTATCTGTATTTTTTCATTTATAGACCAATCGGCACTTTCACGCTAGAATTAAAATTTTTAGATATTTTGTGACAATATTTGACTTGCCACGAAAAATTTAAAGGATTAAAATAAAAGATAGTTTAACAAATCTTTTCCCTCTAAGATTGTTTTAAAATATATTTTTAATCAATTGGAATCATAGATCAATAATAATTTTTTTTTAAATTTCGAGCCTACCTTATCTTATAAAAAGCGAAGAAATGATTATTTCTTCATTAAGTATGGAATTATTCTGTACTTACTTTAGGTTTATTACTTTTTAGTGAAAATTTAACATTCTTTTCTTTCAAGAATGCATCTAATTTCTGTATCGTTTAATTATCTTAAAATTCAATAAATATACTTGTTTACATTTAAATTAACCGGGACATTGGCCCAGCGGTTAGAGTGTTCGCCAATGGCTCGGGAGACCTGGTCGAGTCATACCAAAGACTTTAAAAATGGAACTTGATACCACCTTGCTTAACTCAGCATTATAAGGTACGGTTCAAGGGTAAAGTGGAGCAATCCAGGGAATGGAGTAGCGCCCTCCCCTACACCTTGGTGTAGTAGCTATCGAAAAGGGAGCCTTCGGGTCACCCTCGACTATGGTCGCTAACTTTACTTACTTACATTTAAATTGCTCTAAAATCTGTTCGTATTACTATTCCATTTGTCTTCTGTTGATAAAAACATTCAGTTGCAGTCACATATATTTTTAAGGCATAAATACATTTTCCCCTCTACATAGTGACACTTTCACACAAGATTAATTGCTCACAAAATTTATCAACTCAGACTTAGACCACACAAATTACGACATTGAATGTATCATCTCCTTTTTCTTAGACCACACAAATTACGACATTGAATGTATCATCTCCTTTTTCTTAGACCACACAAATTACGACATTGAATGTATCATCTCTTTTTTCTTAGACCACACAAATTACGACATTGAATGTATCATCTCTTTTTTCTTAGACCACACAAATTACGACATTCAATGTATCATCTCCTTTTTCTTAGACCACACAAATTACGACATTGAATGTATCATCTCTTTTTTCTTAGACCACACAAATTACGACATTGAATGTATCATCTCCTTTTTCTTAGACCACACAAATTACGACATTGAATGTATCATCTCCTTTTTCTTAGACTACACAAATTACGACATTCAATGTATCATCTCTTTTTTCTTAGACCACACAAATTACGACATTGAATGTATCATCTCCTTTTTCTTAGACCACACAAATTACGGCATTGAATGTATCATCTCCTTTTTCTTAGACCACCCAAATTACGGCATTGAATGTATCATCTCCTTTTTCTTAGACCACACAAATTACGACATTGAATGTATCATCTCCTTTTTCTTAGACCACACAAATTACGACATTGAATGTATCATCTCCTTTTTCTTAGACCACACAAATTACGACATTGAATGTATCATCTCCTTTTTCTTAGACCACACAAATTACGACATTGAATGTATCATCTCCTTTTTCTTAGACCACACAAATTACGACATTGAATGTATCATCTCTTTTTTCTTAGACCACACAAATTACGACATTGAATGTATCATCTCCTTTTTCTTAGACCACACAAATTACGACATTGAATGTATCATCTCCTTTTTCTTAGACCACACAAATTACGACATTCAATGTATCATCTCTTTTTTCTTAGACCACACAAATTACGACATTGAATGTATCATCTCTTTTTTCTTAGACCACACAAATTACGACATTCAATGTATCATCTCCTTTTTCTTAGACCACACAAATTACGACATTCAATGTATCATCTCCTTTTTCTTAGACCACACAAATTACGACATTGAATGTATCATCTCCTTTTTCTTAGACCACACAAATTACGACATTGAATGTATCATCTCCTTTTTCTTAGACCACACAAATTACGACATTGAATGTATCATCTCCTTTTTCTTAGACCACACAAATTACGGCATTGAATGTATCATCTCCTTTTTCTTAGACCACCCAAATTACGGCATTGAATGTATTATCTCCTTTTTCTTAGACCACACAAATTACGACATTGAATGTATCATCTCCTTTTTCTTAGACCACACAAATTACGACATTGAATGTATCATCTCCTTTTTCTTAGACCACACAAATTACGACATTGAAACTATCATCTCTTTTTTCTTAGACCACACAAATTACGACATTGAATGTATCATCTCTTTTTTCTTAGACCACACAAATTACCACATTCAATGTATCATCTCCTTTTTCTTAGACCACACAAATTACGACATTGAATGTATCATCTCCTTTTTCTTAGACCACACAAATTACGACATTGAATGTATCATCTCCTTTTTCTTAGACCACACAATTTACGACATTGAATGTATCATCTCCTTTTTCTTAGACCACACAAATTACGACATTGAATGTATCATCTCTTTTTTCTTAGACCACACAAATTACGACATTGAATGTATCATCTCCTTTTTCTTAGACCACACAAATTACGACATTGAATGTATCATCTCCTTTTTCTTAGACCACACAAATTACGACATTCAATGTATCATCTCTTTTTTCTTAGACCACACAAATTACGACATTGAATGTATCATCTCCTTTTTCTTAGACCACACAAATTACGGCATTGAATGTATCATCTCCTTTTTCTTAGACCACACAAATTACGACATTGAATGTATCATCTCCTTTTTCTTAGACCACACAAATTACGACATTGAATGTATCATCTCCTTTTTCTTAGACCACACAAATTACGACATTGAATGTATCATCTCTTTTTTCTTAGACCACACAAATTACGACATTCAATGTATCATCTCCTCTTTCTTAGACCACACAAATTACGACATTCAATGTATCATCTCCTTTTTCTTAGACCACACAAATTACGACATTGAATGTATCATCTCCTTTTTCTTAGACCACACAAATTACGACATTCCATGTATCATCTCCTTTTTCTTAGACCACACAAATTACGACATTCAATGTATCATCTCCTTTTTCTTAGACCACACAAATTACGACATTGAATGTATCATCTCCTTTTTCTTAGACCACACAAATTACGACATTGAATGTATCATCTCCTTTTTCTTAGACAACACAAATTACGACATTCAATGTATCATCTCCTTTTTCTTAGACCACACAAATTACGACATTGAATGTATCATCTCTTTTTTCTTAAACCACACAAATTACGACATTGAATGTATCATCTCCTTTTTCTTAGACCACACAAATTACGACATTGAATGTATAATCTCTTTTTTCTTAGACCACACAAATTACGACATTGAATGTATCATCTCCTTTTTCTTAGACCACACAAATTACGACATTGAATGTATCATCTCCTTTTTCTTAGACCACACAAATTACGACATTGAATGTATCATCTCTTTTTTCTTAGACCACACAAATTACGACATTCAATGTATCATCTCCTTTTTCTTAGACCACACAAATTACGACATTAAATGTATCATCTCCTTTTTCTTAGACCACACAAATTACGACATTCAATGTATCATCTCCTTTTTCTTAGACCACACAAATTACGACATTCAATGTATCATCTCTTTTTTTTTAGACCACACAAATTACGACATTGAATGTATCATCTCCTTTTTCTTAGACAACACAAATTACGACATTGAATGTATCATCTCCTTTTTCTTAGACCACACAAATTACGACATTGAATGTATCATCTCCTTTTTCTTAGACCACACAAATTACGACATTGAATGTATCATCTCCTTTTTCTTAGACCACACAAATTACGACATTGAATGTATCATCTCTTTTTTCTTAGACCACACAAATTACGACATTGAATGTATCATCTCTTTTTTCTTAGACCACACAAATTACCACATTCAATGCATCATCTCCTTTTTCTTAGACCACACAAATTACGACATTGAATGTATCATCTCCTTTTTCTTAGACCACACAAATTACGACATTGAATGTATCATCTCCTTTTTCTTAGACCACACAAATTACGACATTGAATGTATCATCTCTTTTTTCTTAGACCACACAAATTACGACATTGAATGTATCATCTCCTTTTTCTTAGACTACACAAATTACGACATTCAATGTATCATCTCTTTTTTCTTAGACCACACAAATTACGACATTGAATGTATCATCTCTTTTTTCTTAGACCACACAAATTACGACATTGAATGTATCATCTCCTTTTTCTTAGACCACACAAATTACGACATTGAATATATCATCTCCTTTTTCTTAGACCACACAAATTACGACATTGAATGTATCATCTCTTTTTTCTTAGACCACACAAATTACGACATTGAATGTATCATCTCCTTTTTCTTAGACCACACAAATTACGACATTGAATGTATCATCTCTTTTTTCTTAGACCACACAAATTACGACATTCAATGTATCATCTCCTTTTTGTTAGACCACACAAATTACGACATTCAATGTATCATCTCCTTTTTCTTAGACCACACAAATTACGACATTGAATGTATCATCTCCTTTTTCTTAGACCACACAAATTACGACATTGAATGTATCATCTCTTTTTTCTTAGACCACACAAATTACGACATTCAATGTATCATCTCCTTTTTCTTAGACCACACAAATTACGACATTCAATGTATCATCTCCTTTTTCTTAGACCACACAAATTACGACATTGAATGTATCATCTCCTTTTTCTTAGACCACACAAATTACGACATTGAATGTATCATCTCTTTTTTCTTAGACCACACAAATTACGACATTGAATGTATCATCTCTTTTTTCTTAGACCACACAAATTACGACATTCAATGTATCATCTCCTTTTTCTTAGACCACACAAATTACGACATTGAATGTATCATCTCTTTTTTCTTAGACCACACAAATTACGACATTGAATGTATCATCTTCTTTTTCTTAGACCACACAAATTACGACATTGAATGTATCATCTCCTTTTTCTTAGACTACACAAATTACGACATTCAATGTATCATCTCTTTTTTCTTAGACCACACAAATTACGACATTGAATGTATCATCTCCTTTTTCTTAGACCACACAAATTACGGCATTGAATGTATCATCTCCTTTTTCTTAGACCACCCAAATTACGGCATTGAATGTATCATCTCCTTTTTCTTAGACCACACAAATTACGACATTGAATGTATCATCTCCTTTTTCTTAGACCACACAAATTACGACATTGAATGTATCATCTCCTTTTTCTTAGACCACACAAATTACGACATTGAATGTATCATCTCCTTTTTCTTAGACCACACAAATTACGACATTGAATGTATCATCTCCTTTTTCTTAGACCACACAAATTACGACATTGAATGTATCATCTCTTTTTTCTTAGACCACACAAATTACGACATTGAATGTATCATCTCCTTTTTCTTAGACCACACAAATTACGACATTGAATGTATCATCTCCTTTTTCTTAGACCACACAAATTACGACATTCAATGTATCATCTCTTTTTTCTTAGACCACACAAATTACGACATTGAATGTATCATCTCTTTTTTCTTAGACCACACAAATTACGACATTCAATGTATCATCTCCTTTTTCTTAGACCACACAAATTACGACATTCAATGTATCATCTCCTTTTTCTTAGACCACACAAATTACGACATTGAATGTATCATCTCCTTTTTCTTAGACCACACAAATTACGACATTGAATGTATCATCTCTTTTTTCTTAGACCAAACAAATTACGACATTCAATGTATCATCTCCTTTTTCTTAGACCACACAAATTACGACATTCAATGTATCATCTCCTTTTTCTTAGACCACACAAATTACGACATTGAATGTATCATCTCCTTTTTCTTAGACCACACAAATTACGACATTGAATGTATCATCTCCTTTTTCTTAGACCACACAAATTACGGCATTGAATGTATCATCTCCTTTTTCTTAGACCACCCAAATTACGGCATTGAATGTATCATCTCCTTTTTCTTAGACCACACAAATTACGACATTGAATGTATCATCTCCTTTTTCTTAGACCACACAAATTACGACATTGAATGTATCATCTCCTTTTTCTTAGACCACACAAATTACGACATTGAATGTATCATCTCTTTTTTCTTAGACCACACAAATTACGACATTGAATGTATCATCTCTTTTTTCTTAGACCACACAAATTACCACATTCAATGTATCATCTCCTTTTTCTTAGACCACACAAATTACGACATTGAATGTATCATCTCCTTTTTCTTAGACCACACAAATTACGACATTGAATGTATCATCTCCTTTTTCTTAGACCACACAATTTACGACATTGAATGTATCATCTCCTTTTTCTTAGACCACACAAATTACGACATTGAATGTATCATCTCTTTTTTCTTAGACCACACAAATTACGACATTGAATGTATCATCTCCTTTTTCTTAGACCACACAAATTACGACATTGAATGTATCATCTCCTTTTTCTTAGACCACACAAATTACGACATTCAATGTATCATCTCTTTTTTCTTAGACCACACAAATTACGACATTGAATGTATCATCTCCTTTTTCTTAGACCACACAAATTACGGCATTGAATGTATCATCTCCTTTTTCTTAGACCACACAAATTACGACATTGAATGTATCATCTCCTTTTTCTTAGACCACACAAATTACGACATTGAATGTATCATCTCCTTTTTCTTAGACCACACAAATTACGACATTGAATGTATCATCTCTTTTTTCTTAGACCACACAAATTACGACATTGAATGTATCATCTCCTTTTTCTTAGACCACACAAATTACGACATTCAATGTATCATCTCTTTTTTCTTAGACCACACAAATTACGACATTGAATGTATCATCTCTTTTTTCTTAGACCACACAAATTACGACATTGAATGTATCATCTCCTTTTTCTTAGACCACACAAATTACGACATTGAATGTATCATCTC
This sequence comes from Sepioteuthis lessoniana, assembly GCA_963585895.1. Taxonomy (NCBI): domain Eukaryota; kingdom Metazoa; phylum Mollusca; class Cephalopoda; order Myopsida; family Loliginidae; genus Sepioteuthis; species Sepioteuthis lessoniana. Next base: position 293,506 of record CAUZXS010000705.1, read on the forward strand.
CTTTTTCTTAGACCACACAATTTACGACATTGAATGTATCATCTCCTTTTTCTTAGACCACACAAATTACGACATTGAATGTATCATCTCTTTTTTCTTAGACCACACAAATTACGACATTGAATGTATCATCTCCTTTTTCTTAGACCACACAAATTACGACATTGAATGTATCATCTCCTTTTTCTTAGACCACACAAATTACGACATTCAATGTATCATCTCTTTTTTCTTAGACCACACAAATTACGACATTGAATGTATCATCTCCTTTTTCTTAGACCACACAAATTACGGCATTGAATGTATCATCTCCTTTTTCTTAGACCACACAAATTACGACATTGAATGTATCATCTCCTTTTTCTTAGACCACACAAATTACGACATTGAATGTATCATCTCCTTTTTCTTAGACCACACAAATTACGACATTGAATGTATCATCTCTTTTTTCTTAGACCACACAAATTACGACATTGAATGTATCATCTCCTTTTTCTTAGACCACACAAATTACGACATTCAATGTATCATCTCTTTTTTCTTAGACCACACAAATTACGACATTGAATGTATCATCTCTTTTTTCTTAGACCACACAAATTACGACATTGAATGTATCATCTCTTTTTTCTTAGACCACACAAATTACGACATTGAATGTATCATCTCTTTTTTCTTAGACCACACAAATTACGACATTGAATGTATCATCTCCTTTTTCTTAGACCACACAAATTACGACATTCAATGTATCATCTCCTTTTTCTTATAGCGTATCATACGCTCTAATATCTTTTCTTACAAGACTTTGCAACTTTTTTTTTTCAGCAAACTTTTCACTTAATTTAATAATTTGTATATATATATATATATATATATATAGCGGACAAATGGATATATGATTGAATAAACTCCGATCTACAAATTTTTATAGCTGAGCGGTATGATATCAAGTCTAGCGTAAAATTAGGCGGGTTTTGATCATAGCTCGGAGCGTTCTACATGTCTGGCTGAAGAGTTGTGATACAACGAAACAGTCTGGCTGTGAATGACAATATACAGGGTGGAACGATAAAATTGTCGTCCTAAAGAAAACAACACTACAGCTTTATTTTAAAACTCTTATTGAAAAGATCAATTGATAATGAAGTAGAGTTGACATCTATTCAATGTAGCCGCCTTCAGCCTCAATCACCGCCTCGATACGGATCCAGAACTAAGAGCATGCCTTTTTCACAAGCGCCGGCGGGAGCTCGGCGAATACTCGGCAGATGGCAGCGATCAGGCTGGCTTTGGTGTTGTGGGAGGTCATGTTGGTGATGTTCTCGACGTATGAACAAACGAAGTAGTCCGGCGGGTTCAGGTCGGTAGAGGAGAGGGGCCAGTGAGAGAAGGGTACAAAGTTGTAGCACTCCTTCTGAAGCCAAACCTGGGTCTCTTTGGACTTGTGGCCCGGCGCCGAGTCCTGCTGCCACACCCAGGGTCAGCCACCGGCCACCTGATTGCACCAAGGGATCACCACACTCTTCAGCACATCCAGGTACACTTTGGTGATGACTTTCAAGCCGACTTCGAAGATGTGAGGTGGCATGATGTGGCCCTCACTTGAAACCACACCAAAGACCATAACCGTAGCCGGAAACTTTGTTTTCATCACCCTTGGCACGTCCCTGTTATTCGTGGCCATCCAGCAATGGTTCTGGCTGTCATAACTTGGATCGGTAGAGAGCGTGAGTTTTACAGCGGCGCATCTCCGATCTTGCTCGTTGAACATTGTGTCACTTTCAGACATGATAGAAGGCTCCTATCGCTCTTGGGATTTGGACACAACTGGTCAACTATTAGATGGTCTACAACAAAAAAGAAAACCGGTTTTCATTAAACGGAAATAGAATCATGTCGTCTTTTCAAGGGTGACAATTTTATCGTTCCACTCTGTATACGCTCCCCTCCCGGGAGTTGAACATTCTGGCGTAAGAATTAACAGCTGACACTCGCGTTATGCAAAGTTCTTCGAATGAATTGAGCACTCCGGTATGCAACAGCGCAAAATGTAAAAAAACGAAAGCTAATACAAAAATGCGTTAATTTCCCGAGCTGACCTTGGCCGCCGAAATGGTTGAGTGGTATGATATCAAGTTGAGCATTAAGTTTGGCAGGCTTCAGTTTCAGCTTGGAGCGTCCTGCGTGTCTAGTCCCGCTGAAGAGTTGTGATACAACGAAACAGTCTGTCTATGTATGACAATATATATACATATATATATACCGGTTATTTTCAAGAGAGGCAAGATCGTTATGGGTGAGTTGATTGCCTATAGACACACTAACTCACTTCTTCAATACAGCCCAGGATATAGAGTACAGCGACTGCATCTCTGCAGAGGAGTGAAATACCCCCAACAAGTGTCCTGGATAGGACACAAAACCACCTGATGGTGAGGCTCCAGTCTTGAACATTTGAGGAAGGTGGAGTGACATTTATTTCCATTACTGTCGGGTCCAATCAGACTCGGAGT